>JAYMSL010004221.1:0-11375 GCA_036897195.1 Plantago coronopus | reverse complement strand
CCCAATTGTACTGGAGCGTAATTATTAAAAAAAGTGGTGCTCATAATCCCCTGGCGGTTCTCACATTGTAGGGCTGTGAAATTAATCCCTGATTTTATTGTGCATCTTTAACATCCAGGTTGAATGACAATTCACAATATGGGGAGTATTATGTATAGTACCTATATCTCTCTTCTTATATAAACAATTGGACTGGAGACTATACAACCATATAGGCTACAGCTGCTATACAACAAGTTTATGTTCATGTCACCTCCAACATATTCAAGGGGGCTTAAAACTGCAACTACTCCTACGGAGTAGGCTGTCAAGAAATGGTAGCTAATCTGTCTAATGATGCCGGTGACGAGTTGAATATTTCTTGCCCAAGTTCATTTATCTTGCTGAGTAACAGCTTCTGTTCAGTCTCCAGTTGGATCATGCGCTCTTCTTGTGCACCATGCAGCCTTTCAAGCTCACTTAGGCATTGTGAAACTCCTTCAGCATCGTTACCTTCAACCAGAGTATGGATCCTCGTCATCATATGCTTCATCTGCTTAAAATCCAACAAACATTTTATGATGATTTACTTTCTTTATGTGACATGACATGAGTAGTAAAACAGGTTAGTAGTTGCTTACCTGATCAGAAATTTGACGGTGTACTTCAGTCGGAGATAACTCAGAATCAACAGTCTTTTCCAGTTCTGCAACTTTTCTAGTTACTTGGATGTGGATATCTCCTCGTTTTACGCCTTGCAATGGTATCCACTTGTCAGCCATCTGGTTGGGAGCCAACATTTGATACTCAACCACACAATGTCCTATGCTAGATGCAGGTAACAAAGCATTGTGGTCTTTTACGTGCAGCACCAGAGGACTACCATCATCAATAAATTCGAAGGTTTGATGCCACTGCGGATTAAGCGTTTTGTGCAAAACCTATGTATTCATCCAGTAAAGGTCAATAAACAGAATGCACCATATAGGGATAATGCATTTCTTAACTGTAAATTTTACTTGCATAAACAACTTCTTGACTTTCTAATCCAAGAATAAGCTAATAGCCTAATAGGATATCAAAAGCAGAATGGTCTACATTAACTTCTACTGTACTAGCTTTTATTTTCTGAAATTAAACATCAAAAACCAATAACTTTTATCACTTCCACAAGAACTCCCACAGATTCTGAAACATATAACTCTTCCGCCTTTTCTATATTTCAACACTCTTTTAGGCAAGAAATATACAAGAGAGATGAGAGAAAATTCTGTGTGCCTCACCTTGGTGCTTCTCTTCAAGTTCCCATACTGGAGTCTCACAAAGGGATCGCTTGTTCCTCTTAAATCAGCAGCAACAAGATCTTTTGCTTCAATTAGAACTAGCTCTATCCATCCATTGGCTGAATTTTCACGTTGACCCTGAAATATATAAAGAAAAAATATATGACATCAAGCTTTCGTGATTCAACATGACAACGGACAACTAAAAGTTACCACGACGAGGCCAGGGAGCTCAAATTTTCATTAATTACAGAAGTACCTTGGAACTTTCACCGTCATCAACTTTCACTGCTTCTATTTGAAGTTGAAGCTCTCCTGAATTGACCTTTTCAAGAGGAATGATTACATCTCTTTTCATACCTTCTACAAGCCCTTCCAAGTTTACTTTGGCGCTGCCCAAGCTCTCATCGCCAAGTACATCTTCGGTGAAACATTTTATGTTCAAATATTCGCCACCTCCAAGTTCATCAAACTCAAACTTCTGGTTCCAAACTGGATTAGGGGAATGTGGGACAGTATTTGTTTTTAGGATTACCTGAAAAAGAAAAAATATGCATCCAGTAATTCCAAATGATCCACATAGGGTAAAGGGTAAGAACATAATCACTCAACAGCAACAGAAAAAGTATTTGCCGTTTCAAAAAAAAAAAAAAAAAAAAAAGGCAACAGAAAATCAGATTTCAGACAGAGTATTTGACTTGAATTTCCAGTGGTGGCCAATAACGGGAGGCTCTAAAATAATGTGTTAAAAATGTACAGGCAATATTTTCCGTACCTTCCCATACTGTAATTTGACATATGGATCAGATTTCCGAATCTTATCTTTCACAAGTAGATCGTTGCCCCCAACCACGGTCACGTAAATTTTCCTCCCGGTACTGGGAAGATCATTTGGTATACCATTCAGAGAACGTTGAAGGCTGGAACCAATACTGGAACTAGCAGAAGTCAAGCTACGTGAACCATCAGAAAACTGCCACTCTTTAAGAACAAGTTTTACTGCCAACTGCACGGTGATTTTAAGATAAGTTAAATAAAATAGAATCTTCTCCTTAGTTTGGTTGACAGGGTTACTATTGGTTTCATTAAGAATTCTGTTATTTGAAACAATCCTAGACTAAACACATAGCATGTATATAGTTATGTTAGGTTAGAGCAACATTGTAAAGAATAAAACAAGCAGCACAATTTTAGCCTAGGATCTTCAGTTTCTGGGATTAGAACTCGGTGAATAAATTGATACTATAACATATTGCCGTACCTCTCCTGAACTAACTCCTTCAAACGGAACTATCATCTCAACCTCCTTGCCGCAATGCTCAGCATGCTTGGCAATCACAGTGGAGTCAGGCCCAATGGCCCAAAATATTGTAGAATCGTCTAGAACATATCTCATCTGCAATGTTATAGGTGGAAAATTTATATGATGAGGTGTACCATACTAGAACATTACAACAAAGCCTAACCTATCTGAATCCACAATAACACATTCCGATCCATAGAAAACTATATATAACACATCCTGAATCCGCAATGTAACACCTCAAACCATAGAACTAAAGCAAAATACTCTACCTTAATTTCACAGCTTGTAAGAAATTCAAATGTCACACTTCCTGGAGTACTTTGGTAGAGACTGAACCGTAGAAGTCCAGTGTCATCATGCAGAATCAGATTGAATTTTGAATCCCATTTAGGATTAGTCCCTGTCCTCAAATTAGTTCTCCTCGTTAATTCTTCCAGCTCGACCTCTATAAATGTCTGAAACTCTTTGATATCCACACGATCTTCCACTCCAATATCGGTTGATGAGATTGTTCGTTTAGAGGAAGTGCTGTCCTTGCATTCATTGCCACAAAGTTTGCTTGCAGACGCAACTGTAACATGTAATACACCGCCAACAGCTTTCTTATATAAGTCTGCCGCTGGCAAGGCAAGACACAGACGCCGAGGTTCCACCATCCTTTTAGTTATAGTATCAGTGGCAATTTTAACCTGTTAGAGAAGAAAAAAGATAAAATGGTGAATGATAGTTACTGCTGAACAAAGATATGCCGGAGTGATCTAATTTGTTAATAGAAGCTGGAACCTAAACACTATTTAGCAGTGAATAATGTAAATCTGTGTCTCAGCCCTCAGGTATATACTATTTCATCGGTTATCATATTTGGGGCCCTTAAACATACTCATTTATCTTCTCTTTTAAATCAATTTTAGTCCTTTTTCCTTTCGACTTCATTAACGAATGGTCCACCTTTTCAAATTTTGTCCTTTAGTCCGCTAACTTTGGGAACTTATCACATTTGTCCTCATGGGGAATTCCAACAAAAACTCTTACTTCCTCCGTCCCGCCGGAAGCTTCTCATTAGGTTTTCGTTGACGACTTTTCGGTGACAAATTACTTCAAAAAAACGTTGGTGAAGAATTATAGAAAAAATATATTCAAATATTACAATTGTTATACTATATTAATATAATTTTTGTATATTTTTTGTTCTGTGATTTAGGATTTATTTGCAATCGGAAAAAAAGTCATAAAAGAAAACTGGAAGCTTTGGGCGGGGCGGAGGAAGTATAAGATTTGAAGATGTAAGACTCAGTTGTGTATATAACAATACTTGCAATCAGCCAAAAGGTCACAACTTGACTTCAAAACATGTACGCATTACACATGTCCAGATTTGGCGGAATTCCCATCTCAGGACGATACTAGTTAACTTTCCAATATTAGAGGGCGAATTGTCAGGAGAACATATTGCATTATTATTTCAAAGAATTTGATATAGTAGCCTAGTAGGTACAATTGATGGACAAATTCAAATTTTCTTATATATATATATACTCGGAATTGAAAGATTAAGATTCAGAGAATAAATGAAAGCATGTAAAGAGGAACTGATCAAAATGAATATAGCTTTTGGGACTTGGGATCAATGTAAAAGATCTTCTCTAGCTCTACAGTTAACCTTTTTTTTAATACAAATCAGCAAAGATTGAGAAGAGTACCAGCCACGATGATACGCCGGGTAGCTCTGTTGCAGGTAGAGACTGGCTTCCACCACTCCCAAAAGCAACACCAATTCTTACCTCAGGAGTTGATACAAATGAATATACAACAGCTTTCCCTTCTAATATTGGCATAACAAGAAGCTGCAATAGAAACAGTGATCACAATGACTTAGGTGATAACAGTTTCACATAAACATAAGCAAAACAAAGCAGGAAACTTATTTTAAGGCACCAAATTCTTCAACATGAAATTAGATGTCTGTTGTTATACTTTCTATAAGTCTAATTAACTGGTAAAATTGCTTGTATCATGATCAATTTTACGGGACTTCCTATCACAGTAAAGTGATTATTAGATGTAACATTCTTTCCGCAAATAAATCAATAATCTGATGAGATAATAGAAGATAGGAATCAGCACATACATCTCCCTTTATATGAAGGCTATTTACGACGATACGAGCTGTCCCCATGAGTGGTGATGCCAGCTTGGCGAACAACAGTATATTTATTTCAGTTGTGTCCCAGTCGAAACTCATATGCAAAATCCGCTGTATCAGATATTAGAAGTTTCAGGAAGGACCAACAGAAACAATGAAAATGTCAGCTATAATTTAAGCCTGTCAAACAATGCAAAAAGGATTGACTTATAGTAGGACTTCTTATGGCATTGGGGAGCGCAGGTAGATATTACGCAAAGGGCAGAGAAAATACACTCGCAGTTCTAGAGAAAATTACTACAGAATCTTTAAACAGTAAAGGAAAAATGAACACTACTGCCTTTCAAAAGGAGAAAAGGAAAAAAAAAAAGTAAAAAGGAGTAATGACTTCTATTTACGAGGAGAAATTTCTCTAGTCTATGCACAAAATGAAAAAGGACCACTCTCAAGAATGTACAGAAGATGTATATTACTATATCGAACCTGGTCGCCCCTGATTCCCCAGCGGGTTCCATGCAGCCCAATTAATGGAGGACGCGAACCCAGTGAAAATCCTTGTAACTCAATCTTTTCCTACAAACATAACGCTTAGTCTGTTATCCAACACGGTTGGACAGTTGTATAATAAAATTTATTATAATGAAGAATGAAGACTTACAATTAGCTTCGTATTTCGATTCTTCAAGCGTCTCTGCACAATTTGCAGGAGATCAGCAAATAGCAGATAAAAGCATACTCCACCTCCATAAAAGTGTCTGTGTGGCTTGTATTTAATCACTTAATGATATTGAGAGACCATTGCTACTATTGGCCTTAAGTTCGATGAGAAATTTTGATTGCTACATGAAGGCACGTTACACGTACTGGCTATATAAAACAATGTGGTCCTAAAACTTAGTGGAGACCAGAATAGTTACCTCAACTATAGATACAAACCGCAGAGAAAGCTTCGGGTTGATGAAGTTTGGCCAGACTTCAATCAGCAACTTATTCAGCCATTCACAGTGTTCTAATGGTGTTACTGGCTGTAAGGATATATGATGATCAAGTTTCAATATATTAATAAATGTGTGAATGATTACAAAAAGTTTAAGATCACAATAATACAAGTATATTGCAGGTGCATAATTAAACACACAATTAAGAAGGAAACAGGAAGGCAGTTACCGAAGTTTGTAGTGTTACTTGCATCCATTTTTTGTTCAGGTCTTCCACAATATATCGACGCTGATAGCTTCCATACTGCAAAAGGAAATAAACCATTGGGAATAAAAATAGATGCAAGTAAATAAGAGAGGATCTAAACTAGTATAAAATAAAATTAGCACTGTGTCTGCTTCCCAGTTCAGTTCACCTAGAACTAATCTAGCTAGGTTTTTAATGCAACAAACTGAAACAGGCTATTTTCCAAATTCTTGTTCTCCATTGCGCACTCCATATCTAAAGCTACTCCTTTTAGGACTGATTGAAGATCAACCATGCTTGAATATCATTCAATTTATAAGCATGTGCAATACCATATCAAAACTGAGATCATTTCAGAGACTTCATTTCAAAATGCATGGAAAATTTCCTAGTCTTATAGCAATTAGTTATGTGGATGAGGGGAGTGTTCTACATGCTCCATGGTTGATGCTTTTTTTAGACAATGTCCCTAATCTCGATGAGTAAACAAAGGAACAATCAAACAGCACAAAGGGGGTAAGGACACTGAAGGTTAAAATTGCTTCAGGTTTACTTTTGGACTTCCTAGAAAAAGGATCAGGACTTTGTTATCGGCTACCGCAGTGTAAGGTCTAATGCTCTGTACCATACCATTTAGTCCAATTCCGTCTGCTGTGTTGAATATTTTACTTCTTTCCCCCATTTTGCAAATTCCATCACAATATTCTTTTCCAGAATTGTCACTCATCAGGCAACTATACACGGCGATCGGGGCGTATAGAGTAATTAAAGAACAATTCCCTCAAATCTAGTTATCATTCTATACTTGTGTACCACCACAGCACATCAACTGAGGAAATTCAAAGCTTCAAACACACTCTAACAACAACATTGGAATCACAGTGTAATTCTGCACACTGAATTAAATAACAGACAACCCCTTGACAAAACTAGTAAATGAAAAGGCTGCAAAATTAGTTCTTAGAAACAATATACAGGCTCAGAAGTTGCAATTCATGATCCCATCTGAAATCACATCAAAAGCACGAAGATCAAGAATTAGGAGAAAAGTAAGTACCTGAAGAGTGGCCCATACAGCAAGAAAAAGAAGAACCCAATTGGAGAGCGAGAAAAACCATCTTTCAATGACCCAAAGAAGCAGCAAAACAGGAATTAAAAGTGGGAGCAGAGGCTGTTCCTCCACAACCTTGTAAAAGGATTCAACTACCTCGCTCCATTGAAAAGCTCTAATCTTAACTTTACCCATCTATCTCTAATGGTATTCAAGATTTCGACTTTAGTTAATTCTAACAAAAACCCAATAAGTAACTGATGAATCGAAGTAATACTGAAGCTGAACAATGAGAGCAGAAGCGTTACAGAACAAGAAAAAGATGGGAATAGTGGAAGAAGTTTTGTTTTCAAACTTGTTTTGCAGGCCAAAAATGTGGAATAAAACCTCCACACTCCACAGATAGCTACAAACTACATTTACTTTTCAACATATGCTATAATTTGAGAAGCGTCGGAGTTTTCTGAAGATGAATGGCTGCTAACAGAAGAGGTGAGGTGGGTACAGTTTATGAGTCAACGAAGAACAACTTGATGCAAGTGTTCAGTTAATTATAACTGGATTTATTATACAGTTGAAATAAGCTATTTAATATTGGTTTAGTTTGAGGGTTTTGGTGGAGAAATTAAGAAATTGCTGTACTAATTCACAAGAATTCTGCTTGAATCTTTGTACAGGTAGAGTAAAGTAGGATGATTAGATAACAAAGTGTTGTAGTGAACGTCAATTGTTGGAATAAAGCCCTTTGTCATTTTCACTTTGCTTTATGTAAGTGGTTGGTAATTTGGTGTACTGCCAATAACTCAATTACATTTTCTTCATCATCCCGTCCAAAACTTCTCATTTACTTTACCGTCAACCAATTAAGAAATGCTTACTTTTGAGTAAAGTATTAATAATGGTGGTGGAAAATAGATATATTAATACGCAAAGGAAGATAATAATTTCTTAATGTCCCTCACCAGAGGAAGAGTCATTTTGACTGCTATTGTGTTCCTGCACAAACAAGACAAAACATACTGAAAATCCGTTTGAACGATAAGGTGAGACACTTGGCAACGAATTTCCATAGTTAGGCTCTATCCAGATCACCTTAATTTTAATTGTGTTCAGTTTAAGGTCTATTTAGTTCAGTTCAATTCGGTTCAGTTCAAAGTCATTCAATTCAGTTCAATTCAGTTCAATTCAGAGATTTTCAAGTGAATTAAGCGGGACCATAGTCTTGATCGAATGGCCCAAAGTTCAGCCACATGTTATTTGAAATAACTCCAATAAACTTTGCTTGGGCCTGCACAAAATATCCGGTTGAATTCCTTAAAGGACACCCTACCCCAACCATACCAGGATTCCCGATTGAGAGTCGAACCATATCTTTATTTAGATAATAAAAAGGAGCATGGGGTGGTGTCCAAGTGCAAGGGATGGGATAGATGGTGTCAAAGGTACAGCTAACCAAAATTTGAGTAAGTATTGACATAACACCAACATCCCATGCATATTTAAAGTCTTGTTTCGAAAATTCTATCATTCCAAATAACCCAACAAGCATTACCAATACTAATTTGGGGTAGCTAATTATGAGGTAATGAGAATAAATCACTGAACGGCCAAGTAGCATTAGAGCACTCGTTACTAGTTTCCTAAAATTTCTACCCAAATTCTCAACTAAAATAACCCCTATCCTATATTTAGCATAATTATTCTTTTTGGCCAACTTCAGGTCTCCTATCGGAAGCTAAAAATCAAAAGACAAAATAGTGGGACCCATCACTTTAAACTGAAAATCAGTTTCCGCACGTATAAATCTGATAAACTTTTTATGATTCCCTTAAGAATAGGGAAAATTTGTTGTGGGCCCAAATTATTTAGGGCACCTGAAGTTATGTGTGTTTTGGGCTTTTTTTCATTTTTTATCTCAAATTTGAGTATAGGGCCAATTTTGAGAGAGCTGTAAAAACTGCTCTTAGCTTGTCAAAGAGATGGGAATGCCGCAAACCATAGAAGCTAATTTAGGACACTGGAACAAAAGATGTGCTAGAGACTCTTCGTGTGTGCTAAAAAATACAATGAGGTTCTATTGGATGATTAGAACGATGTACTGTTGACCTTGAAGGTAACCGATTCCAGACATCCAACCACAGGAAAAACTAAACCTTAGGAGCTCGTTTTCAAAGATCAAATTTGATGCCATGACCAAGATGGTAACATTTCGGAAGAGGCACTTAAAATAGTATAAGCATTCTTAACAGTAAAGTATCATTTATCCCACCACCACCATCCCCCCCCCTCACTCCCCAAATGATTTCATCCTCATGAGGAAGTCCCTAAGTATTTTGATGAGCAACTTTAACATGTGACACTATAGTTCAACAAAGTATTGGAAGTACTCTTATTCTTAGAATGTTAGTGGACATTTGTAAATTAAGGAGGAAACCTTTAAAGTGTTGAGTAGACTTAGAAAATTGGTTAGGTCTTAGGTCTCTGATGTAATCTTTAGATTAGTAAGCTAATGTTGCAACCATAACGGACCGTTTGGTATGAAGTGAGGCTTCACGAACTCCCAATCGAACTCTCCAAATATTTAGTGGAGTTGAATGAAAACCAAAGTTGAACTCTTCGTTTGATTGAACTCCCAAAGTGAAAACCGGTTTTCGGTTGAAGAGTTGAGTTGAGCTCTTTTGTTGTGTGGTAGGAAATGTGGTTTTTAGTGGAGTTGAGTATGGTATAATTTGAAATCTTTGTTTAGTAGGAAGGAAATTTTTGGTTGAAATCTTGTAATTGAAGAGTTGGATGTGCACTTGGACGGATTTTATTGTTCAGCTGGATATTTGAACTGGGCCTGCGAATTGGGCCACCGAAATTGAGAGTCCAAATCTTTGTGTTTGGACTTGAGAAAAGGATGGGCCAACTCATTTTCTTCAATTTTCCCATTGAATTTAAGCGTGGCCCAATATTGTTTGACCCGTGTTAACCACAAATGTATCGAATTTATTTGGACACATTTTGTCGTATATCATATTTTCATATATATGTCGAATAATATATATCGCAATAAAATACGTAAAGTGTAAGTAATTAAATAATAAAATCGTGTATACTTTTATTTGTGAGACGATGATTTCGAGCTCGCGTAATTTTAAACTTGTCACGTCGGTAATATGTTTAAATATTAGAGTAGGTTATTTTCATAAGAAATTGGTTTGTTTTGCATTTGGTTATACTAAATATTATATGATATATATACTAGTATGATATGATGAACAAATCTTAACCTACCATATTTACCAAACATTTTGGTACTGGGAGAATTTTGTCCATTGAAGTTGGTCAGGAAATAATTGATGCTATATGTGGATGGATTTGCCAACCATCCATAGTGGCAACACCAATAATGAAGTGATGTATTTGTGGTGGCCAAACCAATTTGAAGCATCCTCCACTGGTATAAATAGGTGAACATATATGACATAACTACATATCATTTATACAATCACCACTTTCAAAACTATTTTGCGATCATTTTGGAGTAAATATTTGACAAAGGAATTCAGGTATGGATGCAAACTACCGACCAGACACTTTGCATCAACAAATTTTCTACTCGCCGCCGAACCCTTGGAGTTGGGAGACAGAGCGACGATTTGTGATGTACTTGTACGGTGTCTCGGTGGTGAATCACGGTACTGTGCCGAGGGATGATCCGCAATTAGAACGCATAACAACACACTTCAGGGAGAAGCGAGGTATTCAAATTGAGCACGAAGCAATTATGGCGAGGTATGACCAGCTGAAAGCTCGCCACACAACATTTTACAAGATATTAAATACACGTGGAGTAACGCAGAACGAAGTCACTTATAATATGAATTATGCGGCGGGCGTCTTCGAACAACTTTGCCAGGTATTTGGGAATTGTTTTTACCATTTGTTAAGCTAGTTATGTTTTAATTATGAATTTCTTGTTGCATGTGGAAAAAAATATATTTTCTACCTATTTTCAAAGAGGGTATCCTTACGTCTTTGCATATCGTGACTTTGGGTATTGATGAGCCCGTATTTTACGGGCTCACCTAGTCTTTTTGTTATTCTCTAGTGTTGTTTTTATTATGTTTTTCTAGTTTTTATGGTGTTTTGTTGTTTTGATGATTTTACATGTATTAGTGAAATTTTGGATGATTCTTGACTAAAAGGATGCTTTTTCGAGTATTCTTGAAGTTTTGGATATTTTGGCTAAGTCTGGAGAAGTAAATCAACAATTTGGAGCTTCGGAAAGGCAGGCGTCGCTCACCAAAGATGGCTACGCTCAAGGAAACCTCAAAGAATTTGGCAAATTCTCTGAGGGCTCTGCAGGCAACGCCAGCCCCACGGGCTGGCGCAACCAGCTTGTTCTGGCTACGCCAGCCTTCCTTTCTTTTCCTCCAGATCTTT
>JAYMSL010004220.1:0-11375 GCA_036897195.1 Plantago coronopus | reverse complement strand
CAACCGATAAGACAATCAATGTGGTTTACAAGGAAGTGCTTAATAATCTCTGAGGTACTTCTTTCTTTAACTACAACATTCCAATGTCTCTTTAATATTTCTTTAAACTTTTACGAATATGTCTAATCATTTTAAACTATATATTCTTCCCGCAGATATATGTCACGAGGTGATTGCACACAAGTTTATTGATATCGTTATGTTGGAGATACACTTTAATGTAACAAGATAATTCTTGTCTTTTGAACAATTATTCATAAATTTTTATTATGTCTCTTTTATATTTTATTAAGGCTAAAATTATGCCGTGGCAACGCCACGGGTTATTTCTAGTAATACAGAGAAAGAAAGATAACACTGCGCTATATATAAGGGCCACCTCTACAAGTAACACTGGCTCATTCATTTCCTCAAAAAGACAAAGGCTTAGCTAGCTCGCTCATTCAAATATGGCAGCAATGCCTATCAACATGTGTAGTTCATCTTCATCAGTAAGTATGATCACCAGAGTTACACCAACTCCTCTTTCTATGTTTCCTTCGAACTATAGCCACTACCCCTCTAAGTTCTTCGACTGCGAGATAAGAAACTCGCATAGAAGAAAATCTCTTACGACAACAATAGTCGCAGCAGGATCTTCCACGCAAAGAGAGGTAGAAAATGTGATGCAAGCCGAATCTACAACATTGTTAAATGTTACAGCTCTTGTAACTGTGAAGTTTGACAAGGGATTCGATGTCAAAACCACGATAAGACAGTTAGTTGATGTTGTCACTAATTCACCACAAGGAAGTGTTGTTCTGCAGTTACTTAGCCAACAAGTTCATCCTGGTAATCTTCTCTTATCATACCACCTAATTTATTCAGTCTTTTTAATAACTTACTAATCATTTGTTTTCTCTTAGATTAGGAAATGTAAACAAAATATTAGTTTGTATGCGGTATTATGTTAAGATAATGAGAATTGATTAATAAAAATAAAAAGATGAAAATAGTATTGATAAATTAATAAAAATATATAATAAAAAAATTGGTAATATAAGTAATTAAGATGAAAACTCAATTCATTTTAGATTATTAAAAAATTTGTAATGAAACTTCAAATCAGAAAAGTTGAAGTTTTTAATAGAAGGAGAGTGCTACTACTATTAGGTTCTCGTACTCCATTAACAATTGATAGAGTTTTCTTGAACCCAGGGGTGGTGCAGTGGTAAGGTGCTGGGTGTATTGGTGAGATGTTCCGCGTTCGATTCTCGGAGTTGGAGATTTATTTGGTGTTATAAGGTTGGTATTGGTGTGGTGATATAAGTTGGTATTGAGCTAGTCATTATTGTAGGTTAGTGTAGGAGTATGATATATTTGCCTATTCAAAGAAAAAAAAAACGATTAATGAGTTTTCCATTAATAAGATCTGAAGTTTTTAAATTTGGGACGCATAACATTTTACTACCTTTTTAATGGCTCTATTAGACAAACAATTATATTTTGGTCCAAAAAAATGAAGTTTTAATTAACTTTTCAATTTTTCAGTTTTCCAACCAAACAAGTCTTAATTTTGTACTTTACTTTTTTTTATCTCTACAATTCTAATATTTCAATTGTCACCCTATCTACTTTTATAATCATTATCTCTTTTAGTTATACTTTATCAATTCAATTTAATTTTAATTAATTAATAACCATAATCTATATGAATTGTCACTATTAATGAATTTTAAATTAATGTCCATATATTAATTAAACATAAAAATTTAATTAATAATAAATACTACTACTAGTTATAACTTTATAATTTCAATTTCAACTTCAATATGCTTTAATTAATTTTTTATTTGTAATTTATTAATAATAATTGATGTTAAGTATATATAGGTTTTTATTCTATTTTAAAATTGCATCTTCATTTTATTTTTTAATTTAAAGGAAGAACCTTGGAGCTTTGGAGCTTCCACAGAAGCACCATGGCCAAAGCGAGTCAGTCGAATTTCGTATGCACCTAAATTGGCCAACAAACAAAGAAGCAGAAAAATAACTTCAGAATTATTATTACAGTGATTTAACAAAACCCAAAAAAAAAGTTGGAATATTCTAAGCACGATTTATATATCAGTGACTTTATTTTAAAACATCTCGAAAAACCAAAGTTGTGCCATTCTTTTTAGTATTTTAGTACTACTTTTTAATAATAATGAAAGGATTAGCTTCTCTTTAACTGAATTGTTATTAGTTTTATATTTGGCTATTCTTGTACATGAGCACTTAGCAAATAATTGGTTTATTTGGCATCTATTTATTTTGTCATATTTGATCATATATTGTTGCGTCCTTACAAAAATAAAGTTTCTTCAGTGTTACTGTGGTTGACATGTATTCACGTATCGTCATATTGTAAAGGAAGTTTACAAGGAAGAACTCTTTTAAAACAAATTATTTATATATAATTCAGTTTTGTTGGTGTTAAAGAAAGTTCGAGAAAATTAAAGAAATAAAAATTTTGAGGTTTGTTTGTTAAAAGTTAATGTTTTTGGGGTTTAAAATGAAATGTTATAAATTTTAGAAATTGCATTTAAACACAATTATAAAGGAGTCTTTGGCTAGACAATTTTTTGTTGACTTTCTGGACTTATATATAATTGATTCTACATATGAGGTTACACTACGTAATTCTCAGATTATGAGGGTTTATTTTGAGAGTGAGGTCATTAAGAGGGTAGTAAGAGCATTTACATCAGTTCACTTAAAATGAATTTTGTGCCTAAATATTGACAAAAAATCGTGAAAAAAGTGAAAAAAATGCAATGCAGCAGAATCTCTAAATTTGATGGGGTCGCATGAAAAATTTAGGGAATTCTTTTCACATTACAGATTTAAGAATCCCCTAAAAAAGTTTCAGTATACTTTTTCTAAATCGATTTATTATTTTTGAATTTTATATATAAAATAGGGAATCTGATTTTATTTCATTACTGAATACGTGCTAAAAATTTTTTAGAAAGAGAGTTAGGAGAAGTTTAGATAATAATTTATAAGGAAACTGAAAAGTCATTGCGCATAGAAAGAGTCTTTGTTGGTTGGATGACTGGCCTTGAGTCTCGTGACTCGCGGAATATCTTGAAAATCTGTCTGCAGAATTGCGTATAGAAAGCGAAGATGCATATTTTTTTTTGTGATAAACTATTACAATTACAATCGTTCTACAGTTTCGTATTCGTTGGTATTTATTTTCTTGGCTGTATTGCTTTTGTAGGCATATCTTTAGTACTGTTAATGCTCTAAATCTAAACCGATATTTTCCCTTACATTTGGCTTCATTTGAGGGACAGAAATTTGAATTGTTTGGTTTGAATTGACTAATCTCAGTCTCGAACTTTGTTTGTGTTGTAGATGCTGTAAACAAATTTTGTCCTCTAAGTTCAAACACAAATTGGTGTGGCCCTCAACGGGGATTCCTTTTCATATCTCCTTGTCACCTTCTCGGATGAAATTGAAAAACATGTTATATTAAAATATTCATCAGCCGCCTCGTTTGAAACTTTTCATTTGAATTTACAGTTCACCAATTAAAAAATGATTAATTTTGAGTAAAGTATTGGTAATGAGAGTAGAAAGTAGATATATTTATTGTTAGTATTGAAATATTAGTTGAATATGTTAGTTTTGAATATTTATTGTTGTGAGTGAAAATATTATGTTCCTAAATGTAAATGAAAAACTTTAAATGAGATACCTGAAATAACAAAATAAGAAGTTTCAGACGAGACGGAGGAAGTACATTTGTTTCATTACAACCTTCGTAGATGACTTTTATCCCGTTGATCGCGATTTACTCAAAAATTATACAAATTAATATTATGAAAATAATTAAATATACTTATGTAACATAACTTTATTACATTTTTTATGTTGTGACTTTAGTACGTACTTCCTCCACTCCGCTCAAAACTTCTCATTTGACTTTTCAGTCAACAAATAAGGGAATACGTAATTTTGAATAAACTATTATTAATAATGGGTTTTAAGTAAATATAATTATTGATAGTGAGTTTGAAAAATTACTGGGGATAGTTACTTTTAAATATATTTATTGAAAAAAGAAATTATGAGAGTGGGATGTTCATATTTGGAAATGAGAAGGTTTAAATGAGACACCAAAAATGACAAAACCTAAAGCTTCAGGCGGGACAGATGGAGTAGTATTTAATGTGATCGAAGATCGGAAGAAACGTCAAGCGAAGTTTGTAGAAGATATCTTATACTCCCTCCCTCCTGCTAAGAATGTGGCGGACATGAATTTGCTAAACTTTTAAGAAATTATATCAAATATATGTATAGTAAAATATATGTATATAGTACACGTGTAATACGTTGTTATAGTTAGCGTAATAAGGAAAGTAACCTTATTTTATTATAAAGCAATTTTAATTGACGAATGGAAATAAACTTTGTAGAAATGAACCAACACAATTCTAATAAAACACTTAAAATTACAAATTGGTAGATTATTAGCGGAATACATTTAAATTCAATTTATCACTTTGTACTTATATACAATAACATCAGTCAAATTCAATGTATTTATAGTTTAACAAGTTCCTGCTAATATGGTTTGCAGAGACAATGAAGCCCAAGGTAAGCAAGCCAGTTACATTGCAATGGTCCAAGAACAACACGTCTGAAGCAGATGAACACACTTATACGGTTGATTTCAAGATTGATGCTGACTTTGGAACGCCTGGAGCCATCTCCGTCACCAATCAATACAAACACGAGTTCTTCTTGACCAGTATCTCCTTCCAAGGGGATGTTCATTTCGCTTGCAGATCTTGGATTCAACCCGTTAACATTAATCCTGAAAATCGCATCTTTTTTACTAGCAAGGTGAACTTAACTCAGCATTATGATCGAAAAATGGTTGAAATTATTTATTTTTATAAACTGCATTTCTGAAATATGAATTTGTGAACTTCATCATTAGCAAGTTCTCTTTTATCCAAAAGTTGGTTCACTTATTGTTTCGCAGGCATATCTACCTGCAAAGACGCCTGTAGGATTGATAGAACTGCGCGAGAGAGAGCTTAAGAACATCCAAGGCGACGGAAAGGGCTTAAGGTTGACATCTGACAGAATATATGACTACGATGTGTATAATGATTTAGGGAACCCAGACAAAGGGATAGATAATGCAAGGCCGACTCTTGGGGGCGAAAAAGATCCCCATCCTCGAAGGTGTCGAACTGGACGTTCACCTACTGCTACAGGTAATGTCCGGAACAACATGCATATGGTTATACATTATGACTATATTTTAATTTGAATTATCAAATTTCAAATAAACCACAAGTTTTATACAGATGGGAAGGCAGAGGTTCCAGCAAGTATGTTCAATCAGGCTTATGTTCCCCGAGACGAAGAATATGAGAAGCAGAAGAAGGACTTCATGACAGGAGGAACGGTGAAAGTAGTACTTCGTAGTGTAATTCCACTCCTGCTAGCTGCAATATTCGGAGAGAAATCATTCTATGTTTCAGTTGATGAGGAAAACAAAAGGAAGAACAGTGTGCGAATTTTGTCGTTGGATGAAGGATTGAATAGAAATCTGCTAGTGAATGTTCTTAACAAAATAAATGGGTTGATAGAGGGAATCTTAAAATTGGATCCTCCGAAGTACATTTCAACTAAGTGTTAGTTAACCTATTCGACTTTGTTTTTGCCCTGTAAACATACCTGACATGCATATAATAAACATTGTCATTTATCACAGGGGATCTAGTATGGGGATTGTCTGATGAGGAGTTTGCGCGACGTGTTCTTGCAGGGGTGAATCCTATGAGTATAGAGAAGTTGAAGGTAAGCACCAAAGGGTATGTTATTTGTGTGAGGATAAGCACAACATGAAAAAGAATTAGAACTAACAGTATGCTCGCTGTTTCTCAGTCTTTTCCGCCTGTAAGCAAGCTTGACGCTTCCATATATGGACCACAAGAATCAGAACTAGAGGAACAACATCTAACAGGACATCTTGAAGGAATGTCCATTAAACAGGTATACGAATTGAACTCGTTTCTTCATATATCTATTCCGTCAGATGAAGAAGATTTCATTTCTTCATCAATTTACTCTTTTAAGGAATTCTGATATGTGATTCATGTTCTAGGCACTGGATGAAGATAAACTGTTTATGTTGGACTACCATGACATGTATCTTCCCTTTGTTGATAAAATCAATGCAATTGAAGGGCGTAAAACCTATGCAACAAGAACAATCTTCTTCCTAACTCCTCTTGGAACCTTAAAGCCCATAGCTATTGAGCTGAGTCTTCCATTAGCAAAGAAAGTTGTCACTCCTCCAACTAACGGAACTACCGACTGGCTTTGGCAACTTGCGAAAGAGCATGCCTCCGCAAATGATGCTGCCATCCACACACTTGTCAATCACTGGTATAACTTATAACTTCAATTTCTGATCTAACATGAAAGAGTTTGTTTTCTAATTAACTGTAAACATGAAAGAGGTTTGTTTTCTTAACTGACAGGCTGCGGATACACGCATGTATGGAGCCGTTCTTTATAGCAGCACACAGAAATCTGAGTATGATGCACCCCATTTTCAAACTTCTTGAACCCCACATGCGTTACCTGATAAAGACGAATGCATATAGTCGCGGGGTTCTCATCAATGCTGGGGGACTTATTGAGACCTACAACTCTCCAGAAAAGTACTCTATGCAGCTAAGTTGCGCTGCTTACCGAGACTGGTGGAGATTCGATCAAGAAAATCTTCCAACCGATCTAATCAGAAGGTTTCTTTACAATCAGCACTAATATTTATCCCTACTAATTATTATAGGCCTGTTTTCAGAATTTCATTAATTTGATTAATGCAGAGGCATGGCAATCTCTGACCCATCAAAGCCCTATGGTCTCAGACTCACAATTGAGGATTACCCTTATGCACAGGATGGCCTCTTATTTTGGTCTGCAATCGAAAACCTGGTAAAGAAATACGTGAAGCACTACTATCAAGAGGTAGAACTTGTAAAGAATGACACAGAATTGCAAGCTTGGTATGCTGAAGCAATAAACACTGGACACGCCGATCATCGTAATGCTACTTGGTGGCCAAAGCTCTCCACGCCAGATGATCTCATCAGTATCCTTACAACCATTATGTGGACAGTAACAGGTGAACATGCAGTGGTAAACTTTGGAGGTTATCCATATGGTGCTTACGTCCAAACCCGCCCCTCATTTATGCGCCGGCTGCTTCCCTCAGAGAATGATCCTGACTACAAAAACTTCGTGGAAAACCCAAAAGAGTATTTCTTGTCGTGTATACCAAGCTTTACACAGGCTGCACAGTACGCTGGTGTGCTCGATGCAGGATCAGGGCATTCCCCTGACGAGGAGTACATTGGGGAGAGGAAGGATTTGTCAAGCTGGTCTGAAGAGCAACAAATTTTGGAGGCATTCAACCAATTCACCATGGATATCAAGTTAATTGAGCAGACAATCGCGAAAAGGAATTCTGATCCAAGTCTTAGGAACCGGTGTGGAGATCAGACATTCCCTTTTGAGCTGTTGATTCCAAGCTCAGGACCAGGGACTACCAGTAGAGGAGTACCTAACAGTGTCACTGCATGATTGAGTTAAAGTCCCTTGAATAAAATCATACAAACATTTATATTAGGAAATGATTTTTGGATTCAATACTAGTACTCTCATGAACAAACACAACACTACAACAGTTAGCACACAATTCAAACTTCAAATTCTTTGACGCAATTCAGGACAAATTGCAGATGGACAATAATAATGCATGCCAATACCACATGTTTATCATTTTAAAGTATACTCACTCTGTACCACAAAGATATTCTGACTTTTTTAGTCAAAATTTGCCGACTTTAACCGCATATTACTCTTAAATTATAATGATAAAATATTTTTAAAAATTTATATTACCATACTTTGCATATTAAATTTTTCAGTATATAATTCATTTAGAGATTTTAACATTATAGTTTAAAAGTAATATATGACTATAGTCAAAATGTTGAAGTTATTAATATATGATAAAATGTTTAAAAATGTTTATAGTATGGCGTAATAAAATAAAATATTTTAAAAGAACAACTAAGTTGATTGATTTAGTAACTTTATTAGTATTAATTTTTAAGGTGTTCTTCTCTTTTGTTAATGGTAAACGGTTTTATGGTATACTTTGTGGGTCATATCGTATGTGTTTGTAGGTCAAAATACGTAATAATAACGAATTATATTATTACTATCTTGACTTACTATGTATTGAAAATGTGAAATATTATTTTGTAAGTGTCTAGACATCGGATATTCGGGATCTAATCTGAAATTGAACAATACTGCAAGGTTCGTTTATAAAATACCCCAAAAATGTAGGATATTCCGGCGAAGCAGCTAGGACTCCTGTGACTCCGAGTAGCTATGGCCCAAAAATCAGTTAAATACTGCGTGGTAATTATTTATTTCTTCTTCTTTTCTTTGCACTAGTCCATTTTGATTCCTTGAGTAATTTCATCTTCATAACCAAGTAGGTGGATGCATTTACCGATGTGGCATTCAAGGGGAATCCGGCCGCGGTGTGTTTGCTGGAGGAGGAAAGAGCCGATGATTGGCTGCAGGCGGTGGCGCGTGAGTTTAACACGCCCACAATTGCATACTTGACTCGGCTTAATTCTACTACTGATGTTCCCAGATTCGGCATCCGTTGGTTCACTCCGGTCGCCGAGGTAACTAAGTAACTAACTAACCAACTCCCGCCATTTTTATGCTGACTTTGTATGGAACTCTTTAGGTCAATTTGGATCACAATTCCTAATTCTTAATCTGCCTCAGTTAGGTTTTCCCAAATTGGTTATGTTTCTATACACTATTGTATCCTAATAAATGTGCATGGCTTAAGCTAAGGAATTGTTGAGTGAAATACTACTACTGATCAAAATATCAGATGAGATGAAAATCTAATGCTGTGGAATCTATTTGATTACTGATTCAAATTAACTTAATGACACAAGGTTGGTCTTCTGTATATTGGGGGTTTATTAAGCTGAACATTATCTGAGAATACAAAGGGGTACGTTCTGTATACGAGAGAAGGTGAAATAGACTTGAGTACAATGTATACATGTAGATACGATTAAGACCCGGATTCGATGGCTGCTTTGCAGGTGAAACTTTGTGGACATGCAACGTTAGCTGCATCTTACTTTCTCTTTACACAAGGTTTAGTAAAATCTGATGTGATCGAGTATTCAACACTCTCGGGGATGCATACTGCCAAAAGAGTACCCGATTCTGTACATTCTGATGCACCGGACATCCAAAATGCTAATTTTGTGGGTAGCTTCCTGATCGAACTGAATTTTCCAGTCGTCCCAATAACGGAGTACGATAGTTCTGAGGATCTATTTACAACTATTTCCAGAAGCTTAAATTGTTCATCTGTAAGAGAGATCCATAAGACAACTCTAGAGGATGACCTTTTTGTGAGTGCTCCTAAACTTTTCAAATGACATCTATTCCCAAAGGGTTTATTTCTGTCTAAATGTACATTTGTTATCGTCCTGGTAGGTTGTGTTGTCATCTGGAGAAGCAGTGGCTGAAGTTGAACCACTGTTTTCAGAGGTAGAAAAACTTCCTGGAAGAGGAATTATCATTACAGGACTTGCTCCTGCTGACTCTGGATTTGACTTCTTTAGTCGCTTTTTCTGCCCAAAAATGGGGGTAAATGAGGTATCATTGAATATAAGTATAGACATTTTCATAGCTTTATTAGTATAGCTCAAGTCAAAGCCCCACTATGTTAGTAGAGAGGAGGTTTTCCTTTTACAGAAACCATTTAGTATGAAACTGTTAAACTAGCTATTCTGATAATTTTGCTGCTTCTTCAATATTCCATCACATAAAAGTGTATTGATGAAATGGCTGCATATAGTGCATAAATGCAACTTATTTCCCATGCAGGATCCTGTGTGTGGAAGTGCACACTGCGCCATAGCACCTTACTGGAGCAAGAAGCTTGGAAAGACTGATTTCTTAGCTTATCAAGTAGATGTTTTAACTCCTAACAGCTAGTTTCATATGGTTTCCCTAATTTATAGTGAACACTAATTTTATGTTTTCGAATTAGGCATCATCGAGAAGCGGCGTGCTAAATCTGCATCTGGATGAGAAGAACCAAAGGATGGTGCTTCGAGGGAAAGCTGTAATGGTGATGGAAGGTTCCCTTTTGGTGTAAAAGCAAATGTAAACATATAATTTTATCCTTATTTGAGGTATGACTAAATGGAACCATTGATAGTTTATAATATGAAAATTTGATTTTGATATGTAATGTAAAGGTGATTTAGTATAATGTAATATCTGGTTGAGTGTCTTTTTTGAACCGTCTTATTTGTAATGCTCTTTGACTCATTCTCTCAGATGCAATTTGAAATGCTTAATCTGTTTCAGTCTCGGACAACAATATTGTACAAAACACAAGTAACAAAGTTTAGATTTTAATAAAACCATTACAAAAATGTTCTCATTTTGTTTTCTTGAAAATAACTACAACTCTGATAGTTAAATTTAATTGTTGACCAGCAATAGTGATCCGCAGCAGTAGTACTTGACTTGTCTTCTTGAGAGCTTTAAGCCTTTAACCTGGAAACTTCAGCTAGAAAAACCAAATTTAGAAGCTGACTGAAGGAAAAACAGAGAAAGAAGGAGAATTGG
Organism: Plantago coronopus; assembly: GCA_036897195.1. Lineage (NCBI taxonomy): Eukaryota > Viridiplantae > Streptophyta > Magnoliopsida > Lamiales > Plantaginaceae > Plantago > Plantago coronopus. The sequence continues at coordinate 623 of JAYMSL010004220.1, read as the reverse complement.
CTAGCTCTCAATCAGAATTTGTTGCTCCAGTATGGCTAAAAGTCCGGTCAAGTACTGGGTGGTATGCTAAGCTATCCGGCGTTTCTCGCCATTCTCATGATGCTTTATATACCAATAAGTTTCGTCTGATTTTAATGTTATGTTTTTCTATAAAATATGCATAAATAGGTCAATGCATTTACAGACAAGCCTTTCAAAGGGAATCCGGCAGCGGTGTGCTTGCTGGAGGAGGAGAAAGATGAGGAGTGGCTGAAGGCTGTGGCACGAGAGTTTAATGCTCCCATGGTATGCTACTTAATTCGGCTCCCTGATCCAGCAGAGACCGATTTGTCAGTTCCCAAATTCCACCTTCGCTATTTCACTCCAGTAACTGAGGTTAGACCACCATTATCTTTTTATGAATATTTCTATTAGGTAATTTATTCTGACTCTGTAGCAGGTGGTATACTTTCTCACATTAATGCTACATAAGGTGTTTTGCATCTAAGCTGTAATCTTCCATTGAAAAAATCCCATCTTTTAGCATAAATCAGATAGAAGATCCATCTTCCAAAAACTGATTGAGTTTACTTCTTCAGAAGTTGTTTTGGTTTTATCTACTAGCATCTCTGCCCTTTTCACTG
>JAYMSL010004219.1:0-11378 GCA_036897195.1 Plantago coronopus | reverse complement strand
GAGTCACAACTCAGGCCAAGGCTGCTAGTAAGCAACATCAGGGCGCCAGTTCAGCTGGGATGATCTCAAAATATAACACAGATGAAGATGGCGCCAATTATGTAGAAAGTTTATTAATTGATGTTTTTGTTAATGCCAGTTGTTAACCTTCTAGAATAGTTTCTTTTTCTTAAGTGTATATATATAGCTTGGTATCGGTCAGATACACGTACAGAACATAATCATTATTTCCAGCAATACACAGAAAATTTCTCAAAAGGTGTCTTCATTCTCTCAACTGTTTTTCATCTCTATCTTCAACTTTCACTAATTCTACAATGGAGCTTCCAATTCAATGCAATTTATCATTAACTACCTATGTGGTTACTTCCTAGTATCTCCAAATCTCTCGATGACATAAAACCAATTATGTTATCATGCAATATAGTTGAAGTAAAAGTGTTATGAACCGTGTAAATGACGATGTGATAAAAATATATGTGAATTGTTGATATTTCAGGATTCTTTCAATCATGGTGTAGTGCACTTGCCATCCACTATTCAAAATTTCAATTTTAAGAGATGTCATTTGTGTGCATGAGTTGTAAGTAACTCGTTTGATAGATCTATGTTCTTCTCCGTGTGTGTTCATTTTGTCATTGAACAAGGTTATACCACAAAATTTTGATCGTATGTACTTTCTCTTTCTCATCTAAAACTTGTCATTTTGTCATTTTCGGTGTTTATTTTTTAAATATTTTCACTTTCATTTTTTTACATAATACTTCCACTACCAATAATAAAAATATTCAAAATTAATATACCACTAACTTTTCAAATTTACTAATAATAAATATATCTAATTTTCAAACCTATTACAATTATTTTACTCAAAATTAACATTCCCTTATTTGGTCGACTGAAAAGTAAAATGGGAAGCTCCGAGCAAGACAAGGGCAGTAGTATAGTATATATTTTTAGCATTTGCCCAGAGCGGAGCCAGGTCTTTAGTTTAGGAGGACGAAAATGATGTTTTATCAATTTAGGGGACGAGACGCTAAAGTTTCTTTTGTTTTAAAAAAAACAATTGAGTGTAATATATGTGCGTTTTCGAAATTCGGGAGGGTGGTCGTGCCCCCGCCCATGTCCTTGCCCACTCATGACTCGACCATCTAATGACAATCAAATAGCGTATGTAGTGTAAATACTATTGGAGAATTAATATAAATGACTAGATTCCACACATTTCTACAAATTCGAGCTTTTAGAAAGTATCAGAGCCTTTGGCTCACGCCCAGACCTGGGTTCGACTCTCCGCAGACACCACCTTCACCCATATTTATTTCCACTCGATGTACCTCCCCAAATGAGGTTGAAATCGGTGCGGGAAGTATTGAAGAATTATTAATATAAATGACTAGATTTTACACCTCTCTACAAGTTTTAATATGTAAATACATGTGGTTAGAAATTATGTTTGGCTCTTTTATATTCTCTATCTTTACGCATTTTCACTCTCACTCTGTTGATAACACTCATATGTGCATTTCATGTGGCTTAACGTATGAGTTTAGTGTTTAGCAGTAATGATCATTTGAGTTTCTTACTGGTACTTGAATCAAATTTCAAACCCAAATTATCAATCTCAGAATATATGTCAATACTTTTTGTTTGTCTTTGTAACCATCTTACGACGTACTTCACTTCATGATGTATAAAACTCCAAAATGTTGTTTTGATTCACATCTTCAATTCATAACTTCACAAGTCATTTTAAAAGACGTGTATTTTGAAAAATAACAGTACTGACTAAATATCTAAACATTCTATTCAAGAGTTAATACATTTTATCGGTAATTACATATTATACATACGTGACGGTGTTTTATGATTAATTACTCTGTACGTATACCATCTCAAAAACTAATTTCCATGTGTTGTGTACCAAAGATTGAAGGGAGAGTATTAGCGAAGTGAATGATTGAAGAGTTATTGTGCATCATCACAGTAAAACAGAGAAGATGAAGAAGGAAGGAAGGGCCAAGGGGTATTTTGCCTTTCATTTGTATTGTGCCCCTGGGCGAGGCAGGCTAGACTCCAAAAACTAACAACGAAAGAGACGAAACAGGGCCGAGAGTAGGGCCCAATAAAGACCGGTCGTCCTTGAGATCGGTCAAAGGACCCATAAACCCGGTCAAAGAATACCATGGCCCACTCTGCTGTCCTAGCTGGCAGAGAGATTAAAAGCGGAAAAGTTCATTGACATGGCCACTATGCTTTTATTGCGCCTTACCACCATTGATACCGACATTTCTGTTTTCTTCTTCCCTTCATTCTACTTCCATTCTATTCTATTTCTATTCTATCTAAATCCTACTATACCACTACTCAATACTCATCCTAATTTCATAATATTTTTTCTTTTCTTTTATTTCATCTCTAATCTCGTTTATGTTCAATTGGTGTAGTTATGATTATCATAATCCTCGAAATGGCAATGTATATAAACGTTTGCGATGGTAAATTTATGAAAGTTTCTAGTATGTAATTTCTTTGGTACTCAGTTAGTTGTATGACTATTAACTAGGATAGGACATACATTTTATCAAAAAGTATAAAGATGTCGTAAAAATCGAAGTATACAGATACTAGTATACAGATGAAAAATGTGTAGGAATGGAGATTGAATTGGTTGCAAATTACAAGTACCTAGTCCTACAAGTATTTTATACATGTACCACACCATGTACTATAAGACACTTGTGATTTTTTAACATTTAGTTTAGATTTGTTGTAAAGAATCTCCCATCCCCAATCATTTAGGACGAAACAAAGCTGCATGGGTTCAATCAACATCAATAAAAGTAATTAGTGTTGCATGGATTAACGTTAACGACGACATGCATGCAGGGTACCATGATGAACAAATGTGTTGTTGCCTTGTTGTTGTTATTATTATTATTATAAGATGCTAACAGGGTATATTATTATTCATTATTATAAATAATGATTAAAGGAACTGCAAAGGTATAGAATTTAGGATTAAAAGAGGCCCAAATGATTAGTGCACCATCTCTGTCTACAAAATCTTAGAACCTCTCCGCTCATACAATTAAAAATGAACATTTGTGAAATATTAACATTTATTCTGAGTTATGAGATTATGGTTGAATTTTAGTGCAACTCTATTGGTAATACGTTTTACTTTTAAATTCAAGCGTAATTCAGTTGATAGTACGTTTCAATTATAAACTAGAGCTCCAAGTACCTTCCGAAAGATAAGTGAAGGCCACGTCTGTGACCAAGATGTTTTGAAGTTGCACCTCGGAAGAAAATGGAGAATATTATTGATCCTCGTTTTGTCGATTAAAAAGGAAAAGAAAAGTATACTCCACATTATATTTATTTCTCGAGAGGAATAGTTCTTCTGATAAAGAGCACAGAGAGGGAATCAACGGGTATTGTAAAGTTGCTGCTAGCTGCAATTGAATTGATATGATTTTTTCTTAGACTAGGCAGGCGTGTTGGCATCATTTCTTCATCACCTCACGTGTTTTATGAAGCCTTTACATTTCTTTTCCATTTAGTGCCTTTTCGTCTCACTTTCTCCTAAAAATTATACTCATGTAAATCCTTCCTTTGGATCTTGGATTCTTTGGCTTTGGGTGTGCCTCACATTACAACTTACAAGTATACAGTATAAGTGAGCTTTCTCTGTTTTTTCAAGAAAATGCAAGTGAAACAGTTTGACATTTGCTAATTGTTTACATTCATGGACATGGTGATTCAAAATGTCGACATCATATAGTATATGATAGTAAGACAGTTAATCCTATGTCCTCATGTAAATTTACCAATATCGAGGACTCTCCTACGCGGACTACACCCTATGTTCTCATTGAGAAAGAGTGAGTCAATTTAAAATTTGCCACAGCCCTAACCTTACTATATCATCATAGAATCAAAGGTTGTCATCTTGATTCTTGGGTAAGAGTCATCTTAAACTTAAATTAGTGTCTTGACTCTTGACTGTAATGTTGAAAAGCGATTACCATGATAACTCTAAGTTGTAAAATGGCAGAAATCCTTAATCTCTCTTCCTCCCATGCATCAACGCTGTAACCCATATACACCCACCCACCCTGTCAAAAAATTTCTTTGGGGTTGTGGGTTGTGTCAGGTTGAATGGATTTCTTTGGCCTTTTCTCATAATGCCTCTTCACTCTTCACTCATCACTCTCTATCTCTCCATTCCTCATTTTCTTTCTTCTTCACTAGTGCCTTCAATCACTACTCCCAGATTCCCACCATTAACTTTCATTTACTTCAACAACACCAAGCTACTCTACACCCCCAGTTTTTTATTTTCAAAAGAAACCCCATATCTCTGTTTTCCCCTGTTTTTCTTCTGATCCATCTCCCTGTTTCCCCTGCTTCCTTTTCCTCGTATTAACTTTTAACTTTCAAGATATCTCTAACTTTTATGATCAATCCATCCACAATATATAAAAATACCCTTTTCCCTCTGTTTTCCCCTGTTTCACTTGCAATCAATTCTCCTGTTTTCCCTGATCCAATCCTCTGTTTTCCCCTGTTTGTGCTCTCATCATTCATTCTCACATTGCCAATGGATCTAGCGGTAGTCCAAACCGGAGTTGGAACAAACCCCAACAATCCAATCCTACGAGACTACCGTAAAGGCAACTGGACACTCCAAGAAACAATGGTACTAATCGAAGCGAAGAGAATGGACAATGAGCGTAGAATGAGAAACAGCGGCAAACCGTCCGAGCTGCGATGGAAATGGGTGGAAGATTACTGCTGGAAAAACGGGTGTTTACGGAGCCAGAACCAGTGTAATGACAAGTGGGACAATCTGATGAGGGACTTCAAGAAAGTGAGAGAGTATGAGAAGAGAGTAGAAGGAGGATCAAAATCTTATTGGAAGATTGAGAAAACTGAGAGGAAAGACAACCATTTGCCATCTAGTATGCTGCCTCAGGTCTACCAGGCTTTGCTTGAGGTTGTGGACCGGAAACCGCCAGGGATGGTTGGGGGTAATGTACAATTGTCTGGTGGTTTTTTGGTTCATCATACGGTTACGCCGGTAATGCAGGTTCCGGGGCCTCAGCAGCCGGTGTCGGTGGCTGAGCCGCTTCCTCCGCCGCCCCTGATAGCGGAGCCGCCACCGAGCATGCCGTTGCCTGCAGTAGGTACTCTTCTTGTATCTTTTTTATATATCATTCTCCTAATTTGCACCTGTCTAAACGTTACACTGCAGAATCTTAATATGCTTATGACTGAAATGATAAACTATTGTAACAATCTATCTATCAAGTAAAATGTATCCTTAAATATTAAACCTGCACCTTCCAGGTTCGAATTCAAACCTCCAACTTGTAACTCATTTCCTCGGACTCCCTCTGTCATTTGTAAACATGTTCTTCACAATTTACGTGCAAAAGATTGTTGGATAATGGGAGAATGTAGTCAATGTACTTGGAGGATTAGTGCATTAAACACTCTGGTAAATCAAAATTTCAAACAAATTGTATAAAAAGTTCCTGTGTTGTTATAGATCATCTCACAATTATTTTGTAGTGAGTCTAAAAATCAATTTTATGGAGATATATATGTTTATAACGTAATCTTCCTCGTCATAAGGTCGGTATGACTGCAAATGAGTCGGTGGAATTACAAGTGGTATAGGAGTATAAGTAGGGTATTGGTTAGATTTGCGGTTTAAAAAGAATTCCCTCGGTGCCCCAACTTTTAAAGGTAGATGACTTAAATTGTAAAGCCTTGTGTTTGATTGGATGCATTTGCTCGCCCAATAAAATTAGTCTTGATACATTATACTCCCTACATCCAGTCAATAGCTTCCCACTTTCCATTTTAGTAGTCCAATACAAAGCTTCCCATTTCCTTTTTTGGACATGTGTTCCCCAATCTTTATCCACTTATTTAATTACAACACACCAAAAAGTACTACAACTACTCCACTTACAATATAATACTTATTTTCCTTATTTTGTTGACAAAAAATACAATGGGAAACTTTTCCTTGGACGGAGGGAGTATATCTTCCATTCTCCGTACAATTTGGTACATTTTGGATTATGGAACTTTAGAAAAACTACAGTACAGAAGTTTGTCAATGTGTTTTTACTAGTAAAAACACATTTAACACCATAGAGTCTCTTCACTTCCCAGATTCAGACACTAGCGAATACTCCGAATCACCAGCCAAGAGAAGAAAGCGAAGCAGTGGCGAAGGAACTAGTGCCGGTGGCATTGGAACATCTACACTACAAGAAGTTGGGAGCGCAATTTCAAGAAGTGCTTCAATAATAGCCGAAGCAATCCAATCATGCGAGGAGAATGAACAAAAAAGGCACCGCGAAATGTTAAGGCTACACGAAAGGCGGTTGCAGATTGAGGAATCGAAGGCTGAGATCAATCGACAGGGCATCAACGGGCTCGTGGACGCCATTAACAAGCTTGCAAGCTCCATCTATGCTTTGGCTGCACATAGGAACCAAGGGCCTCCAACATAGTAGGAGCAACTTTACAACAACACTAAACTGGTTTGAGGCTTATATAAGGTACTTAATTATAGCAGGTGTTTTAACTATATATTTTGGTCTTAATATTTGGGGGAGATCAATTTGAATGGTAGATGTGTAGAGAAATTGATTGATAGATGATGATGGCTGTGTTGTACAGAATTGATTATCATTGAGGTGGTCCTTATGGTGGTGGAATGAGTTTGTGATTCCAGTCCACTTATAAAGACCTAGCCTAGGCTATATATTCATGTTGAAAATCTTATGATTATTTTTTCACTCATTGCATTTGCATTTGCATATTTGATGCGGTCAGTTTGAAGCTCGATATGCAGCTTGTTTGACGGGGGCTGGGATTAGATAGACTAACCTGCAGTTCTATAGCATTATCCATGACTCCACTCGTTACGAATCAAGCTTTATAAAGTAAACGAGTTGAGTTCGAACATCACTTTGTTCTTGTTTATTTAACAAGTCGAGTTCAGTTCGACTCGAATCGTTAAGGTACATTATTTTAAGGGCTTTACGGTTTTTCTAGTCGATATAAAATTAGATTTTCTATCTTTAATAAACTTTTTCGAGCTACAGCTCCTTTCTTTTTAACTCGTTTATATTTACAAGATAAGCTCGTTAGCTCAAACTCGACTTGACGTGAATCGTTAAACAAAAGTAATCATGTCATCTACTTTCATTATTATCCTATTAGGAGGCGTTTTACATTTAACCTAAGCAAGTATAAAAGGAGGTGCATTTAACCGAATAATGAGAACGTATAAAATGTGTACATGTTTTAAAAGAAGCTTTTAAAACTCATTACGGAACTGGTAAATTCGTTTGAAAATTTCTAATATAAATTAAATTGAATACACTTGTATTTAACTTATTTAAAACATAAATTTCAACCATATAAAGTTAAATGATTTAAACTGAAGTCCTAAAGTGGCAAGTAACTACAACATTGTATGTGCATGGTCAGAGTAGCATGTGAGTGTAGACTGTAGATTGTAGAATGTGGGGAAAATATAGTGAGAACTCCATTTTCCAACAAAGAAAAAAGTGAAAACAATGAAAGAAAATATGAGTACTAGTTATTGTGGTCAAAGTGAAGACTGATACATCTCTCTCTTATATCTGTAATCTGTGAATGGGATTGCAGATTAGCAGTAGCCTGCTCTGCAGAATGCCCATTTATGCCTTTCCTACTTGTTTATTGCTATTGTCACTCACCATTTTGTTTCCATTCACACACTAGTTCGTTCTTCATTCTGCTAGTCCTGGCTCCGCTGTTTTCATCTCAAAATATATAAATTGAAGTATTGAACTGATTTGAACTGAAATAAAGTACGATTTGAACTAATTAAAGATGAACTGAACTGAATAAAATATAATTTAAGTTGAAAAGAACATAACTTTATAATAGGTCTGATTCAGAAAATTCGTAACTTATGGATAGGCAATTTAACACCATCCACTTGAAGATTACTTTAAATTTCAGCAAAGCATTTCAGACATTATCATCATCCATCAATCACAAGAGTTATAAGAATGTACGAGTAGTAAGGAAGTTGGAGTAGCACAGAAAAGGTTGGGAGTTCGAACCCGACAGATTCATAATGGTGGTTTGAATTGAAGAGGTTTAGATTAAAAGTATAAGGTTGGTATGATTGTATTATTGCATTCATACGATGACATATGAGTAGAAGTAATATAGTTAGATTTGTGGATTTAAAAAAAAAATTCATCTACCCCTTAACACTTGCAACCAAGAGAATATTTTGCTAAAACTAAAATGTTGTCCCTCTGTATATTCTTTCAAACTGCTTTTACACATTTTATAAACTTGTTAAAAATTTCACCCGCCACACCAATAAAATGTTAGGTTTATGGATAATATTACAAGAAATTCAATAAAATGGACCACCTTAAATCTTAATCACAAATGGAAATCAATTGGGATACATATGGAAACATACATACCATTAGCATTCGGTGAAAAACCTCGGGGTTTTATACAACTTGACATTCATACAAAAATGTTAACTCTGAAGAGGTCGGGGACATGGAAGGGATTCGAGGAATCCCCTCAAACTTGATCTCGGAAAAAAATGAGGGTTGTTCCTTAATGCGGGCGAAGTTCTTCTCACTGAACAATGAAAGAAAAAAAAAGAAGCTATCGACGATTAACATATGAATAGTACTTTTGGGCAGATTTAAAAAGAGGTCTGCTAATTAAAATTGAATGGAGATTGAAAATTTACCACAAAACAACCGAAGTATAGTCCTCCAATGAACTTATAGCGACGCTTAACATTATTTTCATTTGCAGATCCTCCGGAAGATCGCCGAATTGAGTTTGACTGTCTGCCATTAGAATTGGTGAGAAAATATAGGAAAGAAGCTTTTGGCTTTTCGTTAGACACGGGAATGAGGCTAACAATCTCTTGGGAATGAGGCTAACAATCTCTTGGGTTGTGGTGCTTAATATATGGAGTGAGAGAATGAGTTGTTAGTTTGTTGAAAGCTTCCTAGATTTAGGGAATCACAAAATCAATTGAAAAATCAGAATTATAACCTTCTGCTTCAAAATTCAAGAGAGGAAATATCTCATTTACTTTTGAGTTAATGATATTAAATTTCCCTAAATTTATTTATTGAAAAAATATTTTTGTTTTTCGAATTGTTTTCAAAGAAGAAGAACAAAAGGTGCTGAGTTGTTGGAGTAAATAGCCGAGTTGTAGGAATTGAAGACACTAATGACTGCCACGTCTGCAAAAGATTATGTTTTTTTACAAAAAAGCACACGGTCTGTGCTTGCTGAAAAATAAAGGATGTCAGCTCAAAAAAAGATGACGTGGACTCCCTTGAATTGAAGATAACAATCTAGTTTTAATATATTAAATCACTCTTTATAGGACTCCTAAAAGCATCCCTAAACTCAAATTTGAGGAGAAATTAGGGAAAAGTGTTGAAAACACTACAATTTCAGGACTTCTAAATATCTGGACCCACAATAATTGAACTCCTACATCTAGGGAGTTCCTAAATTAATTCTCAAATTTATACCTTCCTATCTTCTCCCTATATGCATATTGAGTGTGATATTGGTGGACCATACTACCCTCCTTTAGTATTTTGCATTGCAAATAGGAAACCTCTTGGCTCCACCATTCCGTTCTTCCGTCCTCCTCCAAATAGGATTGATTCACCACCGGTACAGCGGGTGACAGATAGTGAGAAACAAAGGGAGGAGGTCGAAAAAGAAACAGCAATAGCCAGCACTACGGTAGGAACAGAGAGTCAGAAGGTGCCAGGAGGTACCAAGATACTGGAACAGCAAGTGGACCAGGAGGATACAGAGGAGGCAATATGGGCTGAAAATTGTTTATTAGTGAGGTTGACGAAGGAAATGGAAGCTGAGCATTTAGAGAATCTCCTAGAAGTCAACGGTCACAAATGATTCAAGGTAGGGAGGATCTCGGAAGAGTTTTGGGTACTAAACAACAACGAACAAGCACGAGAATTGCTAACAAATGAAGACCCGGCATGGCTAAAACAGTGGTTCAGCTCTATTCGAAAATGGAAGAAGGAAGATAGAAATTTTGAAAGAAGGATTTGGATCAACATTTATGGAATGCCGCTCCATAGATGGAAGGAGGAAAATTTCAGGAAAATTGGTCAAGACTACGGTCGAATAATCCAAGTACACCAGTCTACCATAAATAAGACGGACGTGCGTAAAGGAAGGCTGCTGATAAGTACGATGAACTTAGAGGTGATAAGAGAAAGCTTGGATGTTACAATTAAGGGTGAAGTGTACGAGATTAGAGTGGTTGAGGAACTGGGAAGCGGGTGGAATGAGGAAGGTAGCAAGATAGGCGAGGGTCCAAAGAAGAAACGTAGACGAAAATCCGGAGCCTCTGACACAGAAGAAGAATATTCAGATTATTATTCCGGAAAATCTTCAAACGAATGCTTGGAGGAGGACGGAAGAACGGAATGGTGGAGCCAAGAGGGAGGTCGAGGCGTAGAAGATTTAGAGGAAGAACTTGCGGAACTAGAAAGAATGGATGAGGAAGTACTTAGGGTTGTAAATGGGGAAGCAGTGATTAATGTGGAGAGAACATGATCTGACAAAGTAATAGGAGAAGAAAACGTGAATGGGGAACAGCTGGAAGTGGAAAAAGGAAGGGAGGAGGAAATTGAGCTGCAAAAAGTAGTGGAGGAGAATGAACTACATCACAAAGAGAAAGATGCTTTGACTGATGGGTTGCATGAGAAACAATTAATCTTGGAAGCTAGTGAGGAAAAGGATGAATCACTACAGGACAAGGAGGAAGGGGATTCGGATAAAGCAAGGGGAACGGATTTGGTGAATGAAGGAGAGATAGTAGCACCAGTGTCACAAGCAGGCTCTGATCCATTTGGGATTTGGGAGATACTAAAGAAAAAGGAGCAGGAACAAATTGCTAAAAATAAAGCTGAATTTGAAGATGGAGCAGAGGACACAATAACAGGTGTAGAGAGGGGAAAACCAACTAAGAAAAGAGGACGCAAGAGAAAAGAGCAAGTATCTTTGTTGGATGGAGGTGCTAGTCCTACAACAAGCGAAGTGAAAGCGTGTAACAAGCATATCATTAGACGAAGCAGTGATGAAGAAGCAGAACAGGGAGCAATAAGGGGAAAGGAGCTGGGATTTATAACGGAAAGCGGGATGGAGTTCGCTCGGAAATTATTTGTAGAATGGGAGAAAAGGGACCGGGTGGAGCAGAATATTGATGGAGGTGATGGCGAATTACCAAGTGGTCATGAGGTTAATTAGCTACAAAATCCGAG
>JAYMSL010004218.1:0-11378 GCA_036897195.1 Plantago coronopus | reverse complement strand
CTTTATACTTTATACATTAATCTTTCTAATTTTATTATTTAATTTTTTTATGTTTTTTTTTTTTAAATTTTCCTCCATGGAAGCTCAGATCTGGAGCTTCGAGCTCCAGATCTGAAACGAAAAAAAAAAATTGTGGAAGAAACTTCAAACCATTGATGTTAGGAAGAAGAAAGGTAGGAAGAAGAAAGGTAGGAAGAAACCATGGAGGAAGAAACTTCAAAAAAGAATTGAGTGCTGAAGAAGAAAGGTAGGAAGATGATGATTATTATCGGGGTTAATTTGTTATAATTCAAAAGTTTTGATTGTTCAAAATTGCATTTTAATACATTACGCTGTTTGGTTGCAAATTCGAATTTTAATTTTTTGGACCAAAATGTAATTGTTTTGCATAAAATGTAACTATTATATTATTGTTAGTCTAAGAGGGTCAAAAATGTAATCGAGCATCATACTAGGGGTAGTTTTTGTAATTTTCCCTATAAGAAAATGTCCCAACAATATAAACGAAATTGTAAGCGAGTATAGCAAATACTTTGCCACAACAGGTTTGGACCGGCAAAGCTGGATGATTTTTTTTCCCTCCCTGTCCCACAGGACTTCCAGGTTTTTTTGTGACGCCTGGTTTTCATATGAGCCAGTGGTTATACTCCTAACATCTCAAAATCCGTATTATACACGCACATGATTAAAACGTAACCGGAAAAGAAAACGTGCTACAGAGACTAAGTAGCTTCATTTGTACTGATTAACAGAAGTTCACCAAATTAAAAGGTTGGAAAGTCTTCTTTCCTTGTATAATTTCGTAACCCTATCAAGCCACACTTAATTTCTCTGGAAAGAATAAACAGGAGTTTAATAAATCCAGTGAAAAATCACAAACTAAATACACCATTTAACAACCCAGAAGCTACCACAATCTTAAAGCTTTATGGCGCCTCATCTCATGACATCTCTCGAAATCGGGCAATGGCCTTCTTCTGGATAACTGCTCTATAGCTATCTCCAGCCTGAACCTCAAGGGCAGGATCTACTTTCTTCGGTTGATGGCTCCCTAGCCCAGCTCTTTTTTCTGTGGCCTGTGCTTGTACTGGCTCTACCATACCACTCCCATCTCTCCCAAGTCCCTAAATATAGATCATACGAAAAACCAGACAAAATGCACCATACATTATTAGATTATTACTTAATGCCACCACTATATGAGGATAGCCGAACAGATACAGCGTGCTCAACAGATGCTCCAGAACAAAGAAAACCTTGTTTGTTGTCTCTAATCAACACTAAGTGACTTGTTCGGGAATCACAAAAGGAGAGTATTAATGTCTTCAATGTGATGAGCAAAAACTATGTGCCTCATATGGCCCTAGTGGGTATACCAATTCAAATTTAAGGGCAATTAAAACAACGAACAAAACTTCAGTGTGATGAGCAAAAACTTCATATTTCCTAAGTTTCAAATTAACCTCAAAGAGATGAAAAAAAGTGGTCAATTATAAGTGTGTAATAAATAGTTAAATTAACCTTATATTTTTGCTCGGTTTTGAATTCAAAACTAGCATGAATTTTAATTTATTTTCAGGTAAGAAGCATGATAACATATGCAAGAGCAGAATTAGAAATGGTACCGAGCCTTCATGCCAACCCATGTTCCGAAGCATCCGGTTGCCTACATTGCTCTCATCAAGTGCCCTATCGGCTGGGATCACCTCATAGCTTTCAACATCCACTTCTGCAGCACTTCGTCCTCCTCCCACACCCGGTGGGAAAGGCATGGAATCCATGACTCCCCTTCTAGAGATTGTTTCTCGATCTTTTTTATATAATTAACAACATAAATTTCCCGACGAGTCAATAGAGAGTTGGAGAGAAATAACAATAGCAATCGACCATTCCGTCTCAATTTTTTTTCATGCATAACAGTAGGTACCAAAGCCTGAATCTAAGACCAAGCTATTCCAGCTATTACACCAAAAATGTCCCAACATATTGGTGTACTTCATTTAAAAGTTGAGATATAACCAAAATCAGAAGCACTTACTTGAATCACCAGATCCAGATACGTCATCGCCAAAGGCTGATGATGAGCCATATAAGCTTCTCCGCTCGGCAGCACGATCCCTGTAGGTAGACTGAGAAGATTCTCTATTTGATACAGGAAGAGAAGGCATCTCAGAGAACCTTCTTTTACCGCTTCCGGATGCAACAGCTGGGGCATAAGAACCTAATGCAGATGATTCTGTTCTAAATGGCATTGCAGCTGCCGAAGAATCTGTGAATGGAACTGAAGATGTATTGAATGACGAATTGGAGGCACTTTCAACAGGAACGGCATGAAGAGTATCTGACTTCACCACCCCCATGCCAGAACTCCTAATTACTCCTTTTAAACTTCCACCATAGCTGGACACAACAGGCCTTGCCCTCTCTTGAGATGAAGAATCGCCAGAGTGAATTGGAGCACTTGCAGTATATCCTGAAGAAAACGTAGTATTTTCTTTTGCAACTGCTTCATTTTTTAAATTGCTCTTCATGGATGATGCTGAATTAGACCTCTCTTCAGTCTTGTTATCATCAAGAGCCACGCGTGGTGCTTGTCCTTCATGACTTCTTTGCTTCCACATAGTCAGAACATTATTCATCTTCTTCTTGTTGGCCAAAATGCTACTCTTCGAGGCGAGTTTAATTTCTTTCAGTTTCTCCTTTTCTTTCTTCTCAGCAGCTATTGCTGCTGCTGCTGCAGCCTGGACAGCATCTGGTAATGATGCGGTTTTGTCAGTAGCTGTTACTGTAGCAGCCGGTGCTGATATAACAACCTTTTTATTATTGGATCCATCAGATGACTTGGCAGTTACACTTTGTTTTTCAGCTGTCTTGTCATCAGTGCACGGGATATATTGCTGAGTTTGTTGATCAAAAGTGTACCATAGCCCACTGTTACCATCATAATATAAGCCTGTTTGTACAGAAATGCAACTTACTTCTTCAGTCTATATTGTATAATCAAGAGGAAGGGGTAGGACACCAAAATGCCATGCATTGTGTGAAGATAAAACATTTCATGACACAAACTCCTATCTCATAATTATTTTGGCTCAGGGACTCTTGTTGGCCATAGCATCAAACACAATGGCCTGGTGTACTGTTTTTTTTAAACCCCTTACAGCCAACCAGCCACTAAAGATGAAAGGTCATTTAAAATACATTAGCACGTCTAATATTTCAGGGTTGCAAAAAGTGTGTTTCCAAAATAAAGCAAGCACTTATGTTAAACACTCGATAACACAAGTATCTGGGCTGAACTTTCCAATTAAACACGGTAGTTCCACAAGCATAGATCGGCCAAGGACCAGGAGTTCAGCGATCTGAGATCCTATGCATACTGGGTTTGACTCGTTACAAAAACAAAAAAGCAACGATGACGACGAAGACAATGATGATCATCAGAATCATATTAATCAATAAAAATGCATATACATGAATTTAAAGAGAAAGCAAAGGTCTGCGGACCTGTATTTCCATCATAGTAGAATCCTGAAGCCGCATCATAATAATAACCCGAGGCTTCATCCCACACAAAACCAGATTGAGGAGCAGCAGGATCCTTTTGACCAGCTGCTTGAACACTCTGCTCTTTACCACCAGCTGATTGATTGTCCTCTGGATTATATTCTTTTGGTGCCCATCCGACAGCGTCATACTAAAGGATAAGAAGAAAAACAAAATATCAACTATGTGGCATTTGAGGGTAAATCTAGGCAACTGAGGCCACATAATCACAGAATTTGCAACAAATAAAGCCAAGCAATGTTGGCAAACAAAAACATCAAATCTACATATTATGTGTTTTGCCCGCTTGGAGAGATTATGATTGTCTACAGGGCTCTTTAATTAGGCTCTGTTCTTTTCAACTCAAATTCAGGTCAATTAAATTCAGGTTTGCTTAGTTGAAATTTATACATAACATAAGTTCAGTTCATAGATTTTCAGTTGAATCAAACAGACCCTTAGAGGAAGTCCATCGAACTCAACTTGATTGTGTCACTTCCAAATCTATACTAAGAAACCATTTATTAAAAAAAAAACAAGAATTACGATATACATTTGTCTCTAAGAAAAAATGAACTACCGCCTCGCGCAACAATATCACTTAATGTGTACCCCATTTATTAATGCTGATTAGAAAATATGTTTGACAGCCATCAATTGTCTGTCATACAACATCTATAATTGAATTTTATCAATAGGGAAATTGCCCTGCAATGCATATATGGTTCTGGATAGCATTAACATAACATTCTGGGACTTTTTAACAAGTTAACTGCTCAATGGCGGATTGCCGGTGGAATTACATAGAATAGCAGAGACACCGAAATAGTGGTCCGTCCACATATATTGTGAGAGTCATATTAACCATTATGCTAAATTGCTAATGGGGTTCCACTATCATTTAAGTTTCGGGTATAACTATTTTCACATTAATGCCAACAGCCCAACACACATATCAGGTATGTCAAGTATAAGAGGAAATGCTAGAAAGAAAAACCTGCTGAGCAAATGTTGCTGCTTCAATTGCAGCAGCAGCAATACTGCTCGATTGAGAAGCTCCTGATCCAGGTCCAATAATACTTTTGGCATAGGCATCTCGGAGGATCTGTCCATTTTTCTCCAACGTAGTACCATGTGTAGCTTCAAGTGCTTTAGTAGCATCTCCAACCTAAAGAACAGAAATATATAAGTTATATGCATCCGATGAAAGATGAATGTCTCAAAAAAAAAAAAAAAGGAATTTATACGACCTTGCATTCAACTGAGTACATGTGCTCAGTGAAAAATGAGGGGACTAAATAGAGTACAACATTATTAGAGGTTGGACTTTCTGTTTCTGGTATAGTTTGATTAATGTTTGGTCAGTTAAAATGTTCGAGGAAACATAAAATTTGGAGCTGTATGGAGATGAAGATTTTTACAAGACAACAGCAGAAGCCCAAAGACCTAGGAACTTAATATAAAACCCTTTGCTCACTGCCGAAAGGCCAAAAATCACAAAAAAACAGTTTCTTGTACTTCTATCTTCTTTTACAGTGCCACTGGAGATGGAGATTTATTTTCATCAGCTTTGAATTTAACAATGTGAATACAGCCAATGGACAAAGTGATTCATCCTTTGCCCAGGAAACACTACAGTATGAGAATTTCGTGTATCCAAGACCATTTAAAATTGTTACGGGAAGTCGGGAAGTGAATGGTAGGCATGCAATTAGTACAGAGTAGATCAGAACGCATTTATAGTTTTTAATGGTAAAAAAACCTAGTGTAAATTCTCTTTTCCAGTTTGTAAATAGAGTTGGTTGAATGAAATCAAGAAATTTTAACCACCTCACTGGGCTAGAATACGCAACAAACAAGTTCATTTTCTTTTTCCAAGAGCATCAGACCATTCAAAGATGACTTACCGAATGGAAATGAACAAAAGCAAATCCTCTCGAAACATGAGTAAACTTGTCTCTAACTAGTCGGAGATCCTGCAGTGTACGAAATAATTATTCCACCTAAATGACGGGTAACAGGCACTCGAGAAGTAAAACAGAAGAATGCAGCACCTTAATAGGAGAATGCTTAGAAAACTCATAACGAAGCATTTCTTCATCAGCATTCTCATCCAATCCTCGGACAACAAGCACATGGGTAGGACCTAAAAGAACACATAACATCAGATCCTTGCAATAATGGCATGCGAGAAGAAAGAGTTTGTTCTATGTTAAACTGACCTGCATCTCCTCTTTTGCCCATAGAAACCGGATTTGTTGATCCCATATCAGCAGGGGGAGCATCTTCACCTCTTGGCTCATTACACTGATTCCAACACAAAGTTATAAACATGCATAGAATATGTTTATGCCTATAAAATATGAAACTCCAAATGGCAAAACTTATTACTCCATTACATTGTATACTGATTTTCATACTTGAGTATTATAACCCGGCAAATTTCCATTATTCAGTTTACAAAATGGGGCCACATTTTACCATATAATGAGATGTTACAGCATAATATCGCAGCCATTAATCTAGTGGCCATGCACATCCTTTTCAGAATGAGTAAATCCGCCTCACAACTTAATTATACCAAGATTGTAATTTGTAAATCAAGCAAAGTGCAAAACATTTAGCTTCCATAAAATGAAAAGAGAAGAATTAAACCTGAAAACAGGATGTTCGTCTGGCAAAATTTACACATCCACATATGATGCACATCCAATCTGATGGCACTATGATTCCTCTATGGTTACCAGGACCTGATCTCGTCGCATTATCCATACCAAAAGGTGCACCAGGTCCCCCAGTTGGCTTACTACTGTGACAGAAACCAAAATTTATGGGACAGTTATTTAGGTTTTTTAGAAAGAATTTTTCTCTACACACATATCAGAGATTATATTGAACCGAGGAACATTCTACCAGGCATGAAGAACCCTCCGAAAGAGAAGCCCAAATAAAATAGGTTTCAATACAAGAAAGAATATGATTTTCTTTTATTTATTATAAAAGAGGAGATAATGACAATTGACAGGTATAATTTTAGATCAAACATGAGCTGATACGACACAAATCAAGACTATGCATACTGTACCACACCATATTAGAAGACTTCAATCAATTTGAACACGAAAATGTGAAGGAGTTGAACTAAATGAACAGAATGAATTTTGTAGCGGTATTATGCACGGCTTCAGCAGAAGTCATTTTTTGGGTTGGCCACTCCATGCCACCATCCAAGATTGATAACTATGATCTACAGCATGCTACTATATGCACATATTGTTCAGAGGATGGACTCCAGACATGATTGAATATCACCTAGAACAAATTTATGATATTTTCCTATCTCTAATTTGGTTTACGAGCACGAGTCTAGACTTAGATTTAAAGCAACTAAAAAGATTTCCATATGAAACAAGCCGGTGGAATTAGTCCACATCATTTCACAATAAACAACTGAAAGGCTACAATTGCAATGTTTGACTATAGCTCAATATTAAACAAAGTAAATTACCTGTATTCAAAGAAGATCTTCCTGCCATCCACAAGCAGACCGTCATCCACAAGCCTATCCATCATTGCTTGCGCAGCAACCTGGTTTTATAGCAATAACTCCTTTTAAACAATTGTTCTCTAAAAATGCATGAAGAGGGAAATGCCAGTTGCATACCACTGTAGGAAAATCAATAAAAGCAAATCCACGAGAGATGCCAGAATTACGCTCTTTTATTACACGAACATGACGAAGAGGCCCCCATTCAGCCTATGACAAGAGAAAGTCATACATTAGGAGATAAAGTTACTTCATATAGTTGACAGAAATTTTAAAGAAAGTGGGAGAAAGATCGAATGAAGTTTACAAGGATTTGATATAAATCTTCTTCGGTAGTGTTTGCTGAAAGGCCCTTTACAACAACAGTAGCCGAGGGAGCCTACCAAGAAAGTATAAGAGCTCAATTCATTCAGCAATTAGAGCAAGCAACACTTAATCTATAACACCAAAATGGAACGTACAACAGAGTAATGATCCTGCATCTGTCTGTCTTCACGATCTCGTCGCCTGTCAATCCTATCATACCGACTCTCGTCGTAACTGTCTTCTCTGTAACTCCGACCATGACTTCTACCTCGAGGAGACCTCGACCTTGAATAATCATCTTGACCCCGAGAATGAGAACGGGAACGTGATCGAGAATGCTCATGCCTCCTAAATAAACTCTCATCCCTTTCCCGACTCAGTCCTTTCTTGTCCCACTCCCTGTCTCGAGATTCACGTCTTCGCCGGTTACCATCTCGCCTACTGCCTCTGTCATAGTCAGAATCATAGCTCGGTTTTCCATAATCATAATCCTTCTCCCTGCTATGCTCCCTGCTCTGGTGAGAAGAACGCGATCTGTAGTCATAATCATCATACATATAACCTTCACGTTCATGCCCTCCATATCTACCAGGTCTGTCAAATTCACGATCAGGATATCTGTCACTAAATAATAATTTGGTTGTTCACCATAGTCCAATATATTCAAATGTTCAACACTATCGGGAAATAAAACAACACACAGACAAATATACAAAGGACTGTACAATAATATAATAAAACATACGACTTATCATGACGTCTGTAATCCCTCTCTAAAGAATAGTCTTCTTCATAACTTCTCCTCCTTGATTCAGGCCACATGCTAGTCGTTGTAGGCGCTGGGGGATATTTGTCAGTGTCCAACATATCCCTATGAAAGGCACCCCGTGGATAGGTGTTGTCCCTTGGGAACCTTTCGTCCACAAACCTCCTATCATCAAAAGATCCTCCAGACCTGGCAAGACAATATGAGGCCAAGGCAGGTAGAAGAAAGCAAAACTGAACAAATATGGATACAAAAAGCTGATATGTCATGCAAGTTATGATATCGTAGAACTGTAGTGTGTACTCCCTCCAATTCTAAAAAGGGTACTCTGGCATTCTACACAATAATTTAGGGCCATTTTATATGTTAGGACTTAAATGGAATTAATAGGTATGGAAGAGCTAGAATGACATTTATTTTTGCAAAAGATTTGAACAGTCTAGAAAGAATGTCATTTATTTAGAAGTGGAGGAAGTAGTTATCAGTAGCTACGCAAAATTTAGTAAAAGGTTTACAACAATGCACTGTGTCTCTCTCCTTTCTTCAGAATCTAATCCACAAATAATGATAGTCAGTATAAACACCATGCATCTCTGATTTCCATGGTTAAACTACATGGAACCAAACCAATTACCCTCTTGATTGATTAGCCAGTGTACTCACCGAAAGTTTGAATCATGGGCTGCTCCATACCCCTCCAAAGCCTGTGGATTCAAGAATAAGCTAATGTCAGCAAGCAGTTATCATGGTAAACGTAGGCAAAGGACTCCACATCCTCACTGTCCCATGGCTTCTCTCATGTTCTTTAACGATGAGATGCCCGAAAAAAATGGATATTCATGAGCCTAATTTCTCATATATCATCCCACATATGTGATTAAGAGAGAACCACAATTACGCTGTTATTATCCCATCCTTGATGAACACCATAGCGGCCATGATCCATCGCTCCCAACAAAAGCAAATCTTTTCCTGCAAATCCTTGGGTAAATCGTTCAGGAGTTGCAGAAGCAAGATGAATCAAATCTTCCCTGTAATTGATTGACAAAGAGGGGTTATGCCATCATGAACTGAGAAATAAATGTCATCAATTCGCTTCCAACCCTAATTGGCCTCGTTGAAATCAAACATCTTCCACAGATATCTCTGCAAACTCTCTTAACGTGTAAATTAAGGAGTTTCATGTGGTAATCATCAAAATAATATCATTTGCCTGTGATGAGGTAAATGCCCTTCATGAGTCAAAACTACGACGACATTTAATCTTTCAGCCACCAAGGCAACAGAGGCGCCTCAACAAAGTGCATCTATTTAGAGAGGGGTGGCGGAGAGTTCAGCATACACCTAAGGTCATGCTATAAATACAATCTTACTTCCCATCCTCAACTAATAATAAGAAGCAATAGTCAGTATCTCTTGCTGTCCAAGTATTATTTTCCCCCGACCATTAATATTTCTAACCATATATCAAATGAAGAAGCGGGTTTTGTTTTATAAGTGCACATCACCAAGCAACTAATATAGTACTACAGTTAGTATTGGGAAACCACAATAGAAAAAGGAAAAGATGATCATCCCAAACAAGACAAGGTATTTGCTCTCAAAAGTAGCCACAGAATATTTTTCCAATCAGAAGGTTTCCAAGCACAATCCGCAGATATATCTTTATGCGACACACAAAAATCAAAATCAGGTTGAAACTTCAAAGACCAAAATATCCTAACTTTGCAATCATGAATCATCAAGTAGCATAGGTTAGTCAGACTCGATTACATTACAGACATGTCCTTGATTATAATATTGGAAGGTTTTACGATTAACTTTTGCTTCACGGCCACACCCTCTTTGACGATACCATATAATTACCCCTTAAAAGCAAATAATAAAACCATAAGGGACGGAAGAATTATATACACAACACAATAAAGGTGCATAGTAGCAATATAGCAACACATTGAGTGCCCCCAGACAATATTCAGGCAATCAGATCAACCATTGCCACTCATTCAAAACTCTGAGCACTGATTTTAGTACGTACAAGTTTACATATTAATTACAAATAGAGAAACAAACCAACATCAGATTGCAATACTATATACTGTATTTCCACAACTGCACATGAATTTGTCACCACACTATATACTGTATTTCCACAATTACACATGAATTTGTCACCAACCATGTCACCACAACTGTAACTCTGAAACTTTTGAATTCGATTCCATTATACGAATAATCCCCAGTACGATTGACTTCCGATGGAACACAAAAACGCAGTAAAATAAATATACTATGAAACTGATGTTCAAACACAAAAGATTAAATCTTTTTCTCAGGCAGACACGTACCTTGAAGAAGAAACAAAATTGCAGTTCCTAAGAGCTCGAGAACCTTATGAGCTGTGCCTCAGGAATCAGGGTGAAGCTTAATTGGACTGTGATAATCGAAATTAGGGATTCCGATCGATCGGAGACGGAAAAAATGCCCTAATAAATTATTAGTGCTTGTGTTTATTGTACACGGCAGATGTAGAACAGCTGAGGTGAGCTAAGCTACTGCTGGTGCATGACGTACTCATTCGATACGGATTGATATTAGATAAACTTGGGCCCAAACAAAACTGGGCTGAGAGCAATCCCAATTGTATGAGAGCCCATATATTGTCTTCCGGCTTTAATAGCGGACCATGATATTACCCCGATTGATAGCGCAAATTCGATTTATCACTTATATTTTTACCATTGTTATCGGTAATCATCGAACAATTCAGGTAAACGGTGATTGTTTTGCACTTAAAACTCACACATTTAAAAAAAAAAAATAACGGCAAAAGATATTACTATATTAGAGGTAAACACCTCGAGAGAAGTTAAATGTGCAAGAAATGTGCATTGATACAATATATGCATTTCCCGTTAAAACGTCATAGAAAAACTGCTTACAAATGCGAGGAAACCAAAAACCTGAGTACTGAGTTACATAACCCATTGCCACATGCTTAAATGGAGTCTTAAATCACCAAGCTGCATTGAAATGTGATAACCATGATGTGCATCATGACTTAGAAGTCAATCTTATGAGAGATGACATAATTTGAATGTTCCCCTCAACGTAGAATCTATGTCAGCATTATCTTAGGTCATCGGATAATATCACGCGTAATTCGTCTCAACCATAATAAATAGAGGAGATACGACCTAAGATTTCTAATAT
>JAYMSL010004217.1:0-11378 GCA_036897195.1 Plantago coronopus | reverse complement strand
TGTGGGAGTTGTCGCGGAGAATACCTACGCCTGCAGTTATTTTCTGAATCTGCACAAAGCCACAGGTCATCCTGTTCTTGTTTACATGCCTGCAGGGCAGCTAGCCCGTGACATTGATAAAATGTCTGATGACGCCGCAGCTAATTATGCTTTCACACAGCTCAAAAGAATTCTTCCTGATGCCTCTTCACCGGTCCAGTACCTTGTTTCACACTGGGGCTCAGACACAAACACTCTGGGTTCTTACAGTTACGATACAGTAGGGAAACCCCATGATCTGTACGACAAGCTAAGAAATCCCGTTGATAACCTATTTTTTGCTGGAGAAGCTACAAGTTCAGACTATCCAGGGTCCGTCCATGGAGCATACTCCACCGGCTTAATGGCTGCAGAAGATTGTAGGATGCACGTGTTGGAGAGATATGGGGAGTTGGATCTTTTCCAGCCAGTCATGGGCGAGGAAGACCCGATCCCTATATTGATATCTCGTTGTTAACTTATAGGTGTTTCTGAATCAAATCGGTAGTGTACTACGCACCGACAGGCTGATTCCATACCTGCTGGTGGCTCTTGTGATAAACTGAGAAAATCGGAGTAGATTCTTGGTTAAATGATCAGAGCATCAGTTCATGTGTATAGTCTTCCTTGTATATGCAGTATTTCTATTTAAAACATATAAATAAAAGGATCTTGTTTGTTTATGAGGAGGATTCTCTTTCAAAAAAAAAAAAAAAAATGTCAAGGACAAATTTACAAGAACATTTGCCATACACTAAGAGGTTAAAATCATAAAATGCCAATGAACTTCAACAAACAACTTTCATTGTAGAATTGATCCTTAGTCCTTACAATCATCTCTTTCTCACAGAACACGACTACACGTCCTCGTATCATATGTACAGACACGAACACCATCAGCCAAAGAAGAGAGCCACTTCCATGACGCCGGAGGGGCCATGTATTTTTAGAAGATAAAATCACTCAACTGCATAGTTGTGGAGGAGTTTTCATGTTTGTTCTTGAAGATATAGGCACTACCTTCCACATCAGCACTCGTGCAATTCATCCTGTGCCTGAGGAATAGTGCCAAATCTATTATCAGGTTTCTCAAGATTCAAGAACCCTCGCGATATTTTCTGTCACAAAAAGTTAGCATCTACTTACCATTCGAAGTGATCTTCGCAGCAGATAGAGTTCCAAATGATTGAAAGCCCAGATGGATTCCTGGAAGAACAAAATATAACTGATCAAGAAAGGATGATAGGCTGATAGCGGTGGCTGACAACTGATCAAGTGAAACGGGTATCAAGTATTCAAGTTCTCGTACAAGAGCTATGTAGTAAAATATCAGCCTTTTCTTTTAGTTGAAGATTTTCAATACAAATGTAAAATTACTTAATGCAAAGTGCAAGATGAGGAGCTAGCTAGGATTACTCAACTTACCATCTTGCTGTGTACATGTCATAGAACTTGTCGAATGCCTTATCCAAACAATAATGGCAAGCTAAGAGATTCTTGATCTCAGTTTCTCTGCAAGTAGTGTTGCAGCATTTGACCTGTAATAGTTGCAAACTTCATGTTATTTAAGTAAAGACAACTGCTTTTGTGATATAGTTTTTAGAGACTCAGCAGGATCAAAGCAAACAAATGGAGCCTTGATAAAGTTATACATGATTGCATCATTCAAAGTGCAGCTTGGTTTATATATAGGACGCTTCCCCTCCAACAATTTGGGGGTTCGATTCACCTTTGCCGTTTCAAAAAAAAAAAAGGCATTCATAAATACCTTGCCTATCTCAGGAACTCACAAGGGCAATTTAATATGATAAGCAAAAAGATAAAAGATAAAAGCAAAATAAGTAAAACAAAAACACAAGAAGTCAAGAAGAGGATTTATTTTGACTAAAGAGTAAAGACAATTGGTATTGCAGAACTAAGAGCAACTAAAGCATATCTATTTGCTCGAAAATGTAAATAACATCATTGACTAGAATTCTTTTGCAAGCAGAAACAAAATAATAAAAGATTAAACTTAGGATGACTAATTAGTTTTAAGGTGCCACAGTTGATTCTCCAGAAAATGGAAGGTAGAAAAGAAGATGTTCATGGCATTCTACTATATAAGGGCATCGTGTTAACAAGCACCAAGTCACCAACGACCATTAATTTTAACATTACACATGATAAAATTGAAACGAAAATTAGAGTAGAATAGAGAGAGAGAGTTTCCCGATAAGTAACTTGCCTCTACGATCTGAGGTATTCAGAATTTCAGAGGCCTTAGTAAGCTGTTATGAAACAGAAGAGAGAAGAATCCTTACCAGGCGTTTTAGCTTATATGAGTAATATTGTTGATGAGTAGGATGTCCCCTTATATGTTGGCTCAAGTGACCTGCGCTGGAAATGATTAAAAAAAAAATCAATCATATTTCTGCCATTGCAGTGAAGATACCAGTGACATCAGTGATCAGTGCACATTAAACATGTTCTGATTAATGTTGGTTGTATTGTAGTGCATATAGTTTAATTTGGGAGTTCAATAAAGGTTTTGAAACTACTGTGCTACTCTGGAAACAATTAGGCCCAGCAGAAAACTACAATTTCAAAGGTTAGCATGGAATAAGCAGTTTAGAACTTAAGATTATGGAAAATTTTAATTGTAGGAACAGGACATAAGTATCACCAACTTACCAATCACAATAGGCATTATCACAGCTCAGACAAGCGGCTACAGAGGTTGTTCCAGAGCAGGAGTTGCACTTTGCGGCTGAGACGTTTCTCTCAATTTGGTAGCATCTGCAACATGCAGAGCAAGGTGAGTTTCAAATCATTGAGTCCTTCCATGAAGTAAGAGTACGCCTTTCGATGTGTTGCCTTTTACTCTCCACAAATGCCTTACACAATTATTCCTTTCTTTCTCCCTTATTTCCAAGACCAACCACAGACAGACCCGGCTCAAAGGTAAGAATCTCGAGCCACTAATTATTCTTGCTATTAAATGTATATAGTGAAACAGATCCACAGAAAGCATGATAGATCAAGTAATATAGCATAAAACAATTCTGGCACTGCAAAATAAAGAACTAAAGACATTCATGAAGCAACAGTTGAACTCACACAATAATATTCTACAACGAAGTGAGGAAACTCATAGAGAATAAGAAGGATTTTGTACCAATAATTAACCAGAGGGATATATATTAATATACACTATGTACTGACAGACCTTTTGTATAGATCACGAAGATCCCTGGATACTGGTCTTGACTTCTTACGAGCCACCATGACCTATTACAGAGAATCCATTGTCCACATAATTATAACGGTTTTAGGAGATTGCAGCCTTAAATCCTCATTAAATTAGCCAAGAGAAAAAGAACATACTTGATTCAGAGATGCCCCAAAAGAATCAGATTTATGATGAGATGTTATCACCAAACAGTCTTTGGCAAGATGCCCCGGGTTATGACATTTCCAACTGCAATGGTCCGAAATTGAAAACACCATGTTATGATTGTTATGAATAAGAGGCGTTTTGTACTTACTCTGAATCATACAGAATCACCACTTCATGTATAATACATACCACTCATAAGTACAAAGACCAGATATCTTCTTCGACCAGCGATTCCGGTCATGATCCCAAGTATTCCCTCCAGATTCCGGCACATCTACCGCACAACTACGTGTCACTAAGGAATCAACGTGGGGTTTGTCACTTTGTGACTCCTGAAAAGAGAATTGTAGTTGGAGGAAAGGAAACAGCAATAAAACAATGAAAATAATACTTTTTCTTAAAGGAAAGAAAAAAAGAAAGATTGTGGAACTATATCAATTTAAGGAAAGAACATAAACCAAACCTGTTGGAACTTAAGGCTCTGTATAATCTCAGCTTTGCATTCCATGCTGCATATGTCATCATCAGTCTACAGCAGGAAGTTTCCGAACACAAAAGTGAGGAATGGAAATAAATTCAGCAAATGACTGGAACAGAAAAACAATAGACTAGATACCACCTCATCACATATGTATTCCCCATACTTTCCACAGACGATGCATGCAGGTTCTCCAGGCTCTGGGAACCTCTGCTCCATTTGTGTCTTGATTCGATCAGCAACCTCTAAACTGTCTAAGGAGAAGGTGATCAAATACACCAGAATTCATAACATCTTAACCATACATTATTTGGAAAAACAACTTTCAGCTTCTATCAGTCTGTTTCTTTATATATATGTTGGTTTACAACTTATCTCCATTAATCTAATAGTATGAAGTTTTATCATAATATATGGTTAAAGTTGGAAGTTAAAAAAAGAGCAGCATATAGGTCGGCTAAGGGTATAGAAACAAACCAGAAACAGGAAATAATGTTGTTTGATTAACAGAATTCCATTCTTCACATTTCCCTGGAGAACCTTGGGTCTCTTCACAGTCTGTGGAAGTGTTTCCATCACCTGCATTTGTCTGACATCAGTCACCAACATAAAATGTGCACTAGCTGCGTTTTTACTCAACACCAATTGTATTAATCAACACCACAATGTTACATAACCACCACAATTTTTGTTATTTTGGTACATGCTTTTAGTACCTATGATCTTTTAATATACACCAATTGTTTTAGCGCTACGTGCATGATACATGCTCCACGAAGTTCAATCTAGTCATAGGCAGCTGAAATGACTAAAATACAAAATTTTGGTAAAAATGAATGATTGCATAACTATGTTACAGTGCAATTCACCAGAAAGAAGATACCGCAACAGAAACTTACTTTCATATCCTACCAAATTCACACTCCGACTTGAGTTTTCCTGCACAAATATGATATGCAACCATCAGCCATCATTGCATGAGTTAACTAAAAGGCAATAGTATCTGGTAAAGAATGAAAGAAGAGTACTACAAACAATATAAGTAGTTTAGCACACTAGTCAAGTCAACCGACTATACCAGCACATCCACAGTTAACTTTTCGTAAGATTGAGAAGAATCAGCTTCCATCCTGTTCCAAAGAGCCAAATCCATTAATTACTAGTATATGCTAGTCTCAGGATTTATCAATCGACGAATTATTCAAACATGTGAACATAAACTAGCTCAAACAATAGCACATCATCCAAGCTGACAAATTCGAAGAAATACTCAATGCACAATGTAGTTTTACCTTTCAACACCATCATGAGCTCAATTAATTTCAAAATTCAACTGGTATATTCTTCTAAGTTTTTCATAAAAAACAATGAGTAGTTCAATTTTACCTCCGTTTTGCAATGTATTCGGGGTGGGACATCGGACCGTCATCCTGTTTCACTTCAGCAGGAGGCGGTGACTGCACCCTCAGCTCCCGGCGACGCTTTTTCCGGGTTACTGGAATCGATTCGTTTGCCGGAGCATTTCCGGTGGCAATATTGTAACCTGAATAAAATTTTTGACAAATTAATACAAAATTAACAACCTAAAAATCAAACAATGAAGTCAACACTTACATGTGAGATTTTGAAGAGCAGAATTCAGATTCAATTGCTTGTTATACGCTCGAGAAGGGTTCTTGTAAAGATTCGTATTTGTTGCCATTTT
Source organism: Plantago coronopus (assembly GCA_036897195.1). Classification (NCBI taxonomy): domain Eukaryota; kingdom Viridiplantae; phylum Streptophyta; class Magnoliopsida; order Lamiales; family Plantaginaceae; genus Plantago; species Plantago coronopus. The sequence continues at coordinate 5,798 of JAYMSL010004217.1, read as the reverse complement.
TGAGCTTCTGTTCAAGTTCGGTAACTTCAAAAAAGAAAGTCTTTTTATACCCCTTATTCTTAATACAAAACGGCAGCGTTTCGGTCACTAATACAGTTATCCACTAATACTCTCATCGGAGCCCTAAATCCTTTTCTGTTGTCTTCTCTCTCAAGCTCAATCAATCTCTCAGGTATGTAGCCGATTTCTTTCATGAATTTACTTTCTTGGCTATTTCATTGTTTTGTATCAGGTTTGATTATTTTACTCTTTCATGTGTTTCGACTATTTTGTGCTTAATTAGTGAAAACGTCTGTAAAGTTGATGTCTTTACCTGGAATTATGTAGCAAGCAGTTATTTTATACTTGGTTGTTTAAGAATTGATTGGAAACTCGGCTTTCTTCCTAAATTGATTTTGCCCTATCCAGAAACAAAACTTCCGCCTCCTCTCCTCCCAACTCGTCGGCGCCACCTCCTCACTCTCACTGCTTGCGCGTCCTGCTCTCATCAGTTCAGTCCTCCTCACTCCTCCCTGCTCGCGCCTCTCCTCAGTTCAGTCTTCGCTCACTGTAAGTCCAATTATCTCAGTCTCAGATAGTTATATACTTGATACTTGTTACTGTTAGTTGTTACATAGTTTACAGTTACATTGGCTTATGGATTCCATTATTGGGGCTGGGGTAATCGAGATTGAGGTTGGGGTTGTGTTTTCCTCTGTTAGTTTGCTTTGGTTATTTATTTGAGAAAAACAATTGTTTGAGTAACACTTGCGTATTTGAACACTTGTTAAAAAGTATTCTATGATTGTGATTTGTGATACAATATTTATGTTTGGGGGATGGTTCATTAACTCATTTGTTAGTAATTTCTATAATTATAGTTGAAATATATCATATATTATTAGAAAACAATTTTACGTATATATGTGTTGACCCGGGTCAACCCCCGGGTTTTATATCCGGTAGGGCATCCGGGTTCAGAACAGAGTCTATAATTGAAAAGGCGGTAACATGGCCGTGGAGAAATACATGAAACTCTATGTTACTGAATGTAGGTACTCGAATGAGGTGTGTCATTCGTGTTCTTGACATCGACTTTGCCTTGCGAAAATATGTAGGAATCCTACAAATTGTTGTTTTGTTGCTCAGAAGCTCGGGAATTCGTACTAGTAATATTCTAATCTGACATACTTAGGAAATAGGAATATATGAATGACAAATTGGCTGCTCTCAATGTAGGTGCGAGTTGCATAAGAGGAGTAAGAATAGTCTTTTCTTTTTCAGGATTTGTCATCTCCATTGACAGTTTTATCACTGTGAATAACATCATAGGCTCCGAATCCGAATATAACATTGAGTTGTTAAGTAGAAGTAGTTCTTCAATTTTTGTATTTATCTTCTCCATTAAGAGGCTTATCCGTACAGATAACATCACCATGTAGTACTGATTTTTTTTTAATCCATTTCGAATTACTACATGGTTGTTGTTTCCCTTTCCTTTCTTGTAGTCCATGAGGTTATCTGATTCAAAAGTACGATGTTTAAGTTTTTTCCTTGAAAAGGATTATGACTAAAATAACAAATTAAAGGATTTGTTAGTACCCAACAGTTGTTTCTAGACGATAGAGTCATTAGAGGGGTTTAATTGAGTAGTTTTACCATGTATTCAGAAGTTTCTGTTTCATCCAGAATTATTCTTGCAGAAGCTTCACAAAATGACGGAATTGGTTTGCAGAACTCTTCGAGACGGTGTTGTGGAAGAAGGGCTTGCTCCTGCTCTTAGCATCAATGACACAATCAGCTGCCCCCTGGCTTCTTTTGTTTTTGACCACATTCTGTCCCAGCTCTCATCCTTCATTTTGTCCAATAAATCTCAATCTAAGTTGGTGCCTGCTCAATTTGTTCAATGTTTTCTTTCTTTTTAGCTGTTATTTATTTCACCTTTTTTTCCCCCTTCTTTTCCTTGCCATAGAGGAATAGTTTTGGTCGCATTGTCTAGGAGTCCGTTGTACTATGAGCAATTCTTGAAGAGACAAGGACACAATGTTGCTTCTTCGCACTCCTGGTTCGAGTTTCTCGATTCTTTCGATTTAGCTCCAATTGTATTTTCCCTCATATTTTTTGAACTTATTTCAATTATGAACAGGATTAAAATTTTGGATTGCTACTCGGATCCTTTAGGATGGAAAAAGAAGCTTGTCGAGAGTGGAAGTATCGTAAATCAAGATTCTGGATCTGTAATCGGAACAAATGTATGTGGAGATATTAAAGACCTGAAACAACTACTTTCATCTATTATGGAAATCGGAAAAGGTAACACAGTAAAGCTTTTTGTTAAATTTACCGACTATATTGCTCCCTATATATCCATGTATGCATAATGTGTAATATGTATATGTTCTAGTTGTCATCATTCATACCTTTGTTATTATCTTATGATTAATGTTATTTTCTTTATGCTTGGGTTCAGAATTAGCTGGAGATGGAAAGGGGCGGTTCATGGTTGCCATTGACTCGGTAATTTGTAATGGTCCCTTATGTTCTCAATCAGGTTTTTTTAGATGCTAGGAGCATCACACTATGACACCCCCTGATAATCCTCAGATACTTTTCCAAAAAAAATAAAAAACCCCACTATGACACTTGTCATCATCTTTCAAGTGGGTGTACTAGTGGTTATGCCACTAGCATCTAATAAACCCTCAATCAGATAATTTAATTATAAATGACGTTATGCTAATGGGAGATAATGTTTTGTTTCTAAAATTTTCTTAAGAAATCAAATAAAATCAGACTAGACATTCTGATTATTTTGTTTTCCTACAATCCTGTTTTGATACATACATTCTTGTTTCATACTTGAGTTGCATGCATAAAACTTACGGTAATTTATCAGGTCAGCGAGATGGTACGACATACATCTGTTTCATCGGTGGCCACACTTCTAAGTAACATCTGTGGTCATGGTATGTTGATACTTTGAATTAGCACTGCTCTGGATTTATTTATTTTAAGTACTTTCTTTGCTTTTTTGTTTATATGATCATTTCATATTTATAAGTTTATATCTGCTCAAGTTAAATTTCCAAGCTCGAGAATATGCAGCAACAGAGAATATCAATCTTATTCTATTCCAGTAGAAGTACATTTGCAATATAGTATTTTATTATGTTGTTATACTTTTTTGGTTGTATGGTATTGTAATCATTGCTTGATTCTGGAAGCAACAAGTTACAAACAAACCACATGTACATTTCTGTTTGATCCATAATCTCATGCTTTATTTTTAATTTACAACTTCCGTCCTGTAAACTTTCTGAATTTTATATGCGATTGCAGAGCAGGTGTACAGCTTGTTTTGGTTGTTGCATTCGGATTTACACGAGATCCGGGGTACTGCAGCTATTGAATACATGTCCTCCATGCTCGCTAATGTAGAACCAATAATTCAGCTGGTAGATGTAGAGAGGGGAAGCTCTGCTAACCTTTATTGCAATGAAGAGAATTTGAGAAGGGGAAGGCTCTGCGTCCGTGTCAAAAGAAGAAATGGACGTGTTCGGACAATGGTACTCCTTTCTCGTATTGTTCTTGCCATGCTAGTAATTTTACCCAACTTTTTTTATTCCAGTTCTCTGCAGCACTTTGCAATCAACTGAGTACTGACACATTCTCTTATATATTCGTTTTTCTAGTTTGAAGAGCTCTCTGTTGAACCATCAGGCATCAAAGTCGCAACTGTTTCATCCATTGATAATCTAAATGCTCAGAGCCTTGTGCCTAAGGTGAGTTTTATCTGTATACATCTTTAAAGCTTCTTTTGCTTCTTGGGCACGAAAATGCATGTGTAAACATTTACTGGCAGTGCAAATTATTTGAATTTTTGCACTATTGCTGTCCTGTCCATTAATAATTAGTTTTGCTTTTGGCAGGTCCAGTTTAATTTACAGTTGACTGAAAAGGAGCTAAATGATAGGGCAAAAGTCGTTCTTCCATTTGAGCACCAGGGTAGGACTGAACCTTTTAACTGAATGTTTCACATTTCCTATTAATATAACATACCCGACTCACGATTCTTATAAGTTATCTGTTTCTCCTATCTCTACAATGTTCTTTGTTGTACTTTCTCCCATGACATTTACGCATTGCCTTGAATTTTGTATCCAGGAAATGGAAAAACCATTGAAATCTATGATGGCCGAAAATCACTCAAAGAGAACCAAGTCGATATGCAAAAACCTGTCGAGAAAGTGGATTCTGGAAAGGGTGAGATAATTTATTTCCGTGATTCAGATGATGAGATGCCCGATTCAGATGAGGACCCTGATGATGACTTGGACATATGACCTGGAGTTTCCATATTGTTACTGAAATTGCCAGTAAGTATATTGTTGTCCAACAAGTTTTCAAGGCTCAAATGTTCTAGGTGCAAATTTTCTGAAGGCATCTTTATAACTTTTATGCGCTCTATCCTTCTTGGTGATAATTCAATTGATCTCTTGCACCAAGTAACTGGTTAAGTCGAACTTCCATTATGCGTACAACTTTATTTGTCCCTGCCCCCATAGCTATCATTAGAAGAACAATGTATGTAGTGTGAGACTGATGTGTGATGCTGGCTTAAACTATGTACACCCGACGTATCGGTGTCTGTTTGTTAGATGCCATACACGTGATAAGGTGTCATTTTTGAAAAGTCCATATATCACTGATTCAACGTTACCCTAAACTACCACAGACCTGTAGTAATAGTAGTCAGATATGATTAGCGGGAGCTTTACAGTAGTTGTAGTTTGAAACAACCTCAAAACTGGACATGGTTTTCAAAAGTAAGGTATGATTAGAAAACAAGTGACAGTATCCAAAATTATCTCACTTTATAACATCAACCAAACTACCAAAGCAAGTTGCTAACCAGTCTAACTAAAAGCATCATTGTTCAACAAGATGCAAAGCCACACATTCCCAATACTGAACCCTAGTCAAGAGCTGCAGTTTGGTGAGGAAGCGGTATATCAACCATCTTATTTGCATATGCCACTGACTAAGGCTTAGGCTGGTTTAGAGCAATTCAGTCATTGCAAGTCAAAACCGTCAACTTACATTATGGATGAGTTGGTTGGTGTAGTTGCCTTTATCTTTTGAAAAGGCATAAGCTAGGACTCTTTTGACAGTGTGTTTCTTAGTTGACATGAATGATTATGAATGGTGGATTATGAGAGTCATGGGACATAGTGGCTACACAGTACCACACATGGAGGAAAAAAAGACTAATATGGGAAGGCAAACTACATGTGGAATTGTGGATCTAGAACTTGTTGATTGAATGCACTATGCCATTGTCTGCTAAGTGAAGCTAGATATACATACTCTAGACAAGGCACCTTTATCCTGTTGCCCGGGTTACCTGATTCGTAATACACACTTCTGTAGAAATTTTTGAATAATCAGGTGTCATGCTTTCATAATCCGCCTATGATATTCTATGTGATTAAGACTTAAGGGTATTTCTTTCCTTGCGAAATATACGAACTGCATTGCAGGTAATTAGCAAAACTTTGTGGTCTTAGCCCAGGACCCCAGAGATTAATGAAATCAAAGGTTGTTTGATGAAAGACAAGAAGACTACCCTAGCCTGATCCTGCTTTTCTCCAAAGTAGTTGTATGATTACTTGCTGAAAGAATGATTAAAGTACTGATAATGATAAAGCACCATTTATCTGAGGCTATCTCCAACAGGGTTGTTTGGAGGGTTGCTTAGCTAAGCAACCCTCCAAGCAACCCTCTAATCAACCGATCACGGTTGCATGTCTTGCAACCCG
>JAYMSL010004216.1:0-11379 GCA_036897195.1 Plantago coronopus | reverse complement strand
AGAGGGTTGAACAGGCTCGTACGACCGCTGATAGTAGCTGTAGTATGGTGGTAGAGGAGCTGGTCGGCTTGGTGGTGGTGGCGATTCGGTTGTCGTATAACTAGTGTAAGAAATCTTCTTCCGCTTGTTTCTTGACCAGAACTTGAGCCTTTTCATGGCCTTGATCATCTTCATACTGCGGATTCGACTTGTCTATGATTCTTGATACTGTGTTTTTGAGGTTGAAGGGAATCAAAAGATGAAAGGTTTGCCCATAAATTAATAGCAAAAAGCTTCACTTTGCTCTAGACTTTAGTGGCTTTAACGTTTATTTAATCTCAAATTTCTGACCGTTAATCCTCCAATTATGGTCCTTTTTGTTTTGTCCACAAATCTCCTTGGCCGTCCAACAAATGATCTTAGTTCAACACTTCAACTGTTCAACACTTCAGAGGCGTGAAAGTCGTAATTGGACTTTTCCACCTGGGATCCTGTTCCAGGTACGTTGTCGCGATTCATGATACGTAGTTAACTACTCAGAAAACAAGAAATTTCATTTCCAAGCAGGTTTTGTTGTAACAAATAATTAAGAGGATCACAAACACTAGGACTGAGATGGACGGATTTAGGCTCGTAATTGGGTGAAGAACCGGTAGAATTTGGTCGTTACCCGCTAGTGCCCGTTCAATTATGCAAGTATGGGTTCGGGTGATTTTGCACTCACACCCGCTTAGCACCCCCGGTCCGGAAAACACAGAATTCTTTTTGTAACTGTTTTAATTTTACGGACAAAAATAAATTCCGGGATGGTCAAGGCGGCTCCCCTCCCCAGAATTATCTTTTGTAACTGTTTTAATTTCATGGGCAAAAATTTTCTGGGCCGGGGTACTCTGGAATTGGGGTGGTCCCTCACTAAAAACTAAAGCCGACTTTTCCTTGTTTTTTAGTGTGAGTGGCGTATGTGTATAAATGTAAAGAGTACGAACTGGGTGCGGGTATAGAACTTAAATTGGTGCAGATTGGGTTAGTTATCTCCGTTTGGTAATTTATCAGACTGGATAGTGCCCAATTACAAATCTAGACGGATTGATGTTTCTTAAAATATATATGTCTATCATATTTTAATTAAAATAATGTTGAGTTATTAACAAAATGTATTTTTCTGCTTATAAAAAACAAACATACATATCAAACAATCGATTTATATTAATTTAAAGTAATGTCCTTAATTTTTTATTTTTTTTGCAATTAGTTGTAATGTTTCGACGTATCTAAAAATAAACATATCACCCAAGAATTTCCTCATAATTAATAGTACAAAAGTATTTACAAGTAAAAACGTTAAGTATCCGTTTCTAATAGAATTCTACTTCATAGACTAATTAACACCATCAGATCAATTCATGTTCAAAGAGTTCGAAGTGTACATAAAAAATCTCAAGTATATACGTATCATATTTGTGAAGAAAATAACCTTAGCTAGAATTCTAACTGATTGGCACTCGATTAAGATTTAGAATTATTGGGATTTCTTAACACATAAATAGTAACCATAATTTTGAAGAGATAAAAAAGAGGACGATCAAAACTGTTTTTTTACTAAAGCATTGAGTTAGGGGCTTAACCAAGTTATTTAACCGAGTGCCAAACAGTCCGTAAGTATCAAGTTGTTTTTTTACTCTAACATTGAGTTAGAGACTTAACCAAGTTATTTAACAGAGTGTAAAACACTCCGTAAGTATGTTGTAGAATTCTAACTAGATACATAGAATTCTAGTTAAGGTTATTTTCTTAACAATATGAATTACCAGTTTCATTCATACATATATAACTTTACCTGAGTTTATATTTTTTTAAAAAAATATTAGTAACAATGGAGTTGACAACTGAATCTGCTTCTTCTCCGTGGGATTTGCTTCCAGATTGTATCATAGAGACCATATTCGGGTACATATACACCGGGGATCGTGCTCGTTTGAGGCTAGTATGCAAGTCATGGAATCGAATCCTCTTACAAGATCACCTCACCACGTCCCCTGAGGCTCCCTGGCAAATCCTCTCCAATGATTCTTATCATAACCCAGAACCTTACCTGACGAAGATATGTTTCAAAAGCCTATCTGAAGATAGGATTTATAGCTTCAAATTTCCTAACTTAAACGGTAGCAGCATCAATGATGAGGATGCAAGAGGCTGGCTATGCGGATCATCGCGTGGCTGGCTGGCCTTGGCTGTCGGACCAGCCTTGAATCCAGACATCTTCTTGTGGAACCCAATCTCGGGTGATTCTCGTCAGCTCCTCCCCTGTCCACCCTTCCTTTCTTCTCTGACTGCATACATTGTCCTGACACTCGGTTTGAAATACATAATTTTTCTTTTTTATTACATCGCGTGGAAGTATTTTCTACAAGCAGTTCTAGTGACGAGTGCATAGTGGCTGCCCTCTTTGCAACATATAAAGGGAGCCGGATGGCCCTGTGTACACCGCGGGAAGAAAAGTGGACTGAGTTTGAGACCAGGCAAGGACCTGATCAGGAAAAGATTCAATTTACTGATATATTATTTTGCCCTCGTCAGGGGAAGCTTTACGCAATTGGTACCCATAAGTTGTTACCCGGCAGCGAATTGCAGGATACTGAAGTATGCTTGACAGATTGTAAAGTTGAGGTACGTCCGATTCTTGCAGAACCTGGAGATTATTCTCATATACCAGCACACAAACCACGAACATCATCTGACCATTGGCACATGGTGGAGTCATCAATTACAGGAAGGGTCATATTTGTGCGTCGGATATTAGATTTATTTAGTGGTCTTACTAGTGCTGACGAGACCCAAACCATCATACCATTCTACTGCGCACAGACAAAAATGTTCGACATATATACACTGCCTGCTGATAGTTCTTTTCTATCCTTAAAAAAGGAAGCCATTTTTGTGGGGGAAACAGGAGCTGTCTCCCATCCTGTTGCCAACGGGGTTGAGCTTGGCTGCATATATTTCGCATTAGATAACGCACCAGGATTCATAGGTGATGCTGACAATTCAAAGTTGTTCGTTGCCCGCGAACATGGTGTCTACAACAGGGAGAAGAAAACAATGCAGATAACATCTTTTGGTAAGGTTAGATATCTCCCACGAGGCACGGTAGGTTGGTTCATTCCTAGTCCTAGGCTGCACATCATCTAATTGACTTGCAACTTATTGTTGGAATATGATGGGACCTGACCGCGGAGGCCAGCTGGACGTCACGAGTGGAGAGTTCGACCCGATTGGGCAGGCGATAAGGAGCGGACCGACGACACCGCGCTGTTATTTTTTATTATTGCAGTACGTTTGTTATGCATTACTTTGGACATGTTGCCTACCAAGCTTTGTTGCGTTACGATCTTAACCCATTGGATGACTAGTTTAGGGTTATGTTAGTATTTATATTCTTGTCTTTCGATCCTGATATTATTTAATTTATTAAATGTTAAAGTTGATTGTCGTTGTCAATAAATCTTATAAGTGTGTTGTGAAATGTGAACAACGTCACTAGTTTCGACTGGGGTTTGAGACTAACCCTTGATTGTTCTGTTCCCGTCTGTGTTGGAGAATCATGCGTACACTAAATTGATCCGTGATCCTATCCAAAACATTATGATCAGATTGGTTCAGATCAGAGTACGAAGTTTTCATATTGGTTTTTCGGATCAATGCAATTCTGCCTGCCCTGGTGACTCATGAGTGATACATACAAGGAAGAAGAATTGAAAAAGGAAGATGAGGTAGAAGCACAGACGTATGAAGCTTTCTTTTCCAGATCAGAAGAGTATCATCTCCAACAAGTAGTCATGCAGCAGAAAACACCATACTGTATGATCTTTTCAAATAGGTAAACTAAGCTATACTATACTATACTATATCTCAGATCAACAAAAACTGACATAGCCAAAACTCGCGTACACTAAATTAACAGATGCAAACTAATGATACATTGTGTCAAAGAAGATTACATAATGTCTCACAACCGACCCACATTACCTTGCCAGGGGAGGTGAAATTCAACAATTAAAAGACGAAAAATGGAAGTGGATCAATGCCTGAAGTGCCTCACATTCGTGAAAACAAGTGAAACTCCGTACTTGTTGCAGCAGTCAATTGCATCTTGATCCAACTTGGCACCGCCAGGCTCAGCAATAGTTGCGACACCACTTTGACATGCTTCTTCGACAGTATCATTCCATGCTATTGAATCGTATAAAAAAAATTTAGAGCAGAAAGATAACAAACAAGTTAGATGGCTACATTGGGATTTCCTTTTCGGTAATGAACATGATAAAAATAGTAAGAGGCATCTTGCTTTAGTCAATTCACAATTACACGACTGTATGCTGAACTTCAGGCTAGAATTTTCGCTCTATTCAACATGCTTGTCAGATGTATGATTGGATGATGATAATACTCTAATGATATCTTATCCTTTAGTCCCTTACTAGTACATTCCCCTCTTTTTACAATTAAAAGCTGAATAACACAACTTAATAGTAAATATTTTTAAAGAGAATAAAAAACAATTAGATTAGGAACTGGGCAGGAAATAGCAACTAACCAAATGGGAAGAAAGCATCACTGGCTAATGCAGCTCCCTTCACCTCATCTCCTGCTTTCTTCATTGCTATTCTCAAACTCTCTAGCCGGTTCGGTTGTCCACTACCCATGCCCAACATACGATTGTCCTGGAAAAACAAGAGCAAATTCAAATATTAATCTATCTATCTGCACTGCGATGATTACAGCAACACCTGGCAAGAAAGAAGGCAGTCTTCTAACTTGAGGCACAAGGCCACAAACCTTTGCAATAACAATAGCATTGCTTTTTACATGCTTCACACAGAGCCATGCAAATTTTGCATCATCTAGTTCCTTTCCTTCTGGAATTTTCTCAGATTTAACATCAAAGTGGATGTCTTCTGGCATAAGATCATCTGCCTCTTGAGCTAACCAACCTCCACCAACTTGTCTGAGTGAGAGTTTCCCTTTGTCGTTCTTGCTTGCTTCAAGGATTCTCAAAGTCTGGGACTTTCCTTTAAGTTTCTTAAGTCCCGCCTCAGTATACTTTGGTGCAACAACAATCTCATAAAACATGCGAGTTTTGCCATCCGTTGGACTTCTAAACTCACGAATGTCATTTGCAAGATTCTATAAAAGAACAGACATGTCAAATATTTTGTTGATTCCCAAAAAGCCAGCGTAAAGAAAGATAACATTCATTGAAAGTCTACTGCAACATATGTGCAACAAAAAGGAATAGCCCCATAATCTATCAAACCTTAATTTTTAGCTCGATTACATCATTAGCCGAAACTCAGTTTGCCACTGTTAGTAGTTATTAGTTATTACAGCAGAGAATCTCAGCCAACATTCAAGAACTGATCTTACCTCATCAACTTCACAATTGAAGGCAACAATACCACCAAAAGCACTAACTGGATCCGCTTGTACAGCTAGCCTATATGCTTCAATGATATCATCACGTGATGCCACTCCACAAGGATTTGTATGTTTCACAACTACACAAGTTGGTTTACTAAATTCACACACACAGTTCCAAGCTGCATCAGCATCCAAATAGTTATTATATGACATTTCCTGCACCAAAGAAACAATATTACAAGACAGACCAGAGATAGTATAAATTAAGGATGCCAACAAGGTCATATCAGGATCTCACTTTTCCATTATGCTGAATAGCAGTTGCAATACCACCGGCATTAAACTCGGCAAGAGACTTGTCAACATAAAATGCAGCCTTTTGATGAGGATTTTCACCGTATCGAAGTGGACTCTTGATCGACAAAGGTACTGTCAGGCTTGGGGGGAACTTGTCTTCAATGAAAAGTATTTTTACAAGTGAGAAATAAATCACATAATATTGAACAAAAATATAACTGTAACGTTTGGGACTATAATCCCATTCACCTACCCTATAAGTGCATTGATAATATAGTTTTCAACTAATAAATGTGTAGTTTTCTGCCCTCTTCAATATTCTTAGGACTATTGTCGGCCAATAAGATTCTTAGTGTTGACTGCTTAGCATGTAAGATAATTATCAATTACTTACCTCCTCCAGTTTGCTTCCAGAGCCATTCCGAAACTGCAGAGTCATAAGAAGCAACATGCTGGAAAGCCTTCCAAGCCAACATCCTCCTAAACTGCTGGTCATCTTGGTTTCCTTTAAGATGTTCAAGGAGCTTTGGGTAGTCTTCAGAATCAACCACAACTAAGACATCCCTATGATTCTGTTCAATCAGGCAATTCGTCAGAATATAACATTGCGAAAAGAATTTGAGTCAAGTGTAATTTAAAAATTCGTGTATCATAATGTTTTCCATTCTCAAATTATCAACAGTGTCTAGCAGATTTATTAGACATGACATAAAAAAATTTCTTCAACAAGGATGTCTACACACGAAAGTGGTATGGCCATATATCTTGTCATTTCATCAAGTAAAATATAGGTGGGATCCTATGGGTCAAAGAATACAAATTAAACCCCAAACATCCACAGCAGTAAGGAAAAGAACAAATACCTTGGCAGCAGCTCTAATCATGGTTGGCCCACCAATATCGATGTTCTCAATCCCATCCTCAAACTGAACCCCGCTTGAGGAGGTAACCTTGTCATAGAAAGGGTATAGGTTTACCACAACCACATCAAACGTACCTGGTCAGCAAAATAAATCGCAAAATACAATATTTATCACCGTCGATGAGGAGAGCGATGCCGAGTGGCAACCATGTATGGACAATATATTATGCAACCAGTTATATAATGACAACATACTTTACTTAACTGAAACTACAGGTGGAGGTACATGAGATGACAAGTTCCACAACATTTACAAGCAAATTTGGAACATTTACAAGAAAAACTAAATGGTTTTGAATAACAGGGAAGAGAACCATCACTCCATCAGAAGAAATTAAGCTGACATAAATACCAGTGAATAATTAATTTCAACGGAATTCACGAAATTTTCTCTGTGGAGGTTATATCACTTTGCATTCACAAGGGAAAGAACGCAGTACAGCACTATCCACCAAGATCACATTTCAAATGAAATAAAGCAATAACCACAAGAAGAACAACTTACCAATTTGGTGTTTATCGAGGGCTTCCATGTGATGATCCAGATCTCTTCTGGCAAGAATACCCCCATGTACGTTGGGATGTAAAGTTTTCACACGACCATCAAGCTGTGAATGATTAGAAAGATAAATGAGACAGGAGCTTTTGTTAGTCAAAAAATATCTTTATATTGTGAACCTTAACGACTAATGGTGCTATTGTGAGTTGTGACAAACCAATTCAAATACACAGGACAGGATAATTTGATACTACTTTTATGTCAGGAATACAAATTTTATTGAGGCAATCTTATTTGCATATGCATATTCAAGAGTCTCTAGCTACTTCTACGGGAAAAAAACTAGTAATTTCACCATGGAGTAGACACACGAATACTGAACCAGCACAAAGAAAACAACAACAAATACATTAAAGTTTACCATTTCAGGAAAATGAGTTAGTTCTTCTACTTTGGTGACTGTCACTCCAGCATTCTCCAAAGCAGATGCTGTACCTCCAGTTGAAATAATTGTGAAGCTGTAAGATAGGAGGATTGTCACATATTAGTCTATATTAGTTAGAGGGCATGTTGGACTGTACACCAAGTCAAACTTGATCCATTCGATCTACCACCATCATCTTGCCATGCACAACGAGACAGAGAAAGCTTGAATATTTTCATGAAATAGCATCAACCTTCAACTGACCACCAACACATGGAAGAAATGTAATGATTAAACATAGCAAACACTATGTCCTAGGCGTCACAATTTCAACTGCCAGTTTAAATAAAACAATAGCTAGCTGTACTAACGAGCAAGTTAAATACTTGTGTTCCGTTCGATTCGTCCACTATCCTAAACTTGTGCATTATCTCCACCTAAGAAAAGAAAGAACTAGACAGAGAAGGGCTATTAGCACTTACTGACCACAATCATCAATTTGTCGAGTTCCCAAAACATACACACACTCAAAAACACAAAACTAAATTCCATTACTTTGATTTATAAAATAGTACATGCCAAGCGCTAATGCTACTAAAAAATGTATGAAAATTCAAGGATTTATGCAAAAAGACAGTGTTTTTAATGCAGCAAACATGGACAGTCACCCACCCCAATTCTTGAAGTCCATTGGCAAGCAAAGCTAAATCCTTTTTGTCTGACAGTGAAATCAAAGCTTGCCTTTTCCCTGAAACCAAACGTCAAACAATCATGATACATCCATCAAATTCCAAACAATAGTCAAGCAGTAATTAAAACAAGCACAACTAGTACCAGCATGTGAGGACTTGGAGTCCAGATTGGGAGCGGAGATAGTTTCGGCCATGGCTCTAACTTGAATAGCAGAAAATTGTCTGGACAGCTGCAGAAATTGAACACAAATGAAATAAGTTAGCATAAAAGATGGTGAGACATACTGAGGTGTTTAAAATGTTTGTTATTTGCATACCAATTGGTTGGAGGGAGAGCGAGGTGTGGTGGTGGTTGGTCGGAAAAAAGAGAGAAGGGCGTTGGTGGTGGAAGCGGCGGGGTGGTGGCGGGTGCTGGAGACGGCGGCGGTGGTGTAACTAACGGCGGACATAGCGGCGGGAGAATAATACCTATGGTAAGGTGTGGGTGTCACTAAATTAAAGCAAAGTTATATGTTCACCTGGCGTAAAGCCCAGTAATGCGGAGAATTCGGGCCAATAAATCCGCGTTCGTCGCATTGAGGAGAATTACAAGTGTTCTGTATAAAGAGATGATTAAGGACTTTGGACGCTTTCTGGGGTAATGCGTTAAAAGTAGGGTTCTTCATTGGGCTTTGATTTTAGCTCGTGCGGGTTTGGTTTCATTCTGACTTTATCCGGTCCAGTTATCAGTTGATACGAATATTGAGACGGTTTAGACCAGTAATATCTGATGTTGTTTTATAGTCAACTAAATTACTAAATTACTGATAGACGGTTTATTACAAGATATTGCAATAATTTTTCAGTGACGCCAAAAGCTATTATATAGATTCATCAACTCATTTAACATCAATTTACGAACATATGCATTATCGTACAAGGGGTTAGATCGTTACGAGCGGTATGGGTCTACGAGAAAAACAGCTCATATCATAATGGTCCATCGGCCCGCAGGCCGTAGCTATGAGAATGATCTTATATCAATAGCAAAGGCAGAATCCAGAGAATGATTTGTGCGGTGGCGTAGAAAAGAGCACTATAGTGGGAGAATATATAACTTGCAAAAGTATTCTTTCAATGGACTTCATTAGAAGATGCTCCCAGGTCCCAGCCCCAACTCGTCAAGGCAATTAATGTCTTATCTAGTCTAGCCAATGATTTTTATTCACGGGGCGGAAGGAGGCTATATCCAGCCCGTGTTGAGCACGGGTTGGAATTAAAAAAAAAAAAACATTACTATTAGTATGTAATATTTCTTAGTTTGGTTAAAACATGGTTCAAATTAGCAGCAGTGCAGATGGTCAGGCGTTTGTAATTTTAATCAAATGGTCAACCGACACGGCGACACCTATTGTTTTTTGAAGACTCACGACTACGTACGTGGTGCTGCTGGTCACAACTTTGCATAGATAACTACTAATACTATGAGTAATTACTCTAATTTAGCCCTCACCAATTACTCTAATTTAGCCCTCACCTGTTCTTGATTGGCTTGTTTCTTTTGTTACTTATTCAAATTACTAGTAATATGTTTTTTTTCTTTTAAATGCAAATCTATTCTTATTCCTACTCCTACTCCTACACTAACCCAATACCAACCTTATACCCCACACCAATACCAACCTTATATCACCAAATAAATTTACACTTTCGGGAATCGAACCCGAGCCCTCTCACCATTACACCCTACCATTACACCCTGCACCTTACCACTGCCTGCACCACCATCCTGGTTCAATTACTAGTAGGGATGTCAACGGATCATGATCCGCTCAAATCCGTACAGGATCCGTTCACGATCCGTTTCATTTTTCATTAAAAACAAGCATGAGTTTAGGTTTGGGTTAACACCCCTGCGCTCCCAACATCCTAATCTATCTAACCATATTTTTTAAAAAAATTTAGATGAAGCGGATTGTGAACGGATCGTGAACGGATCCTGAACGGATTTGAGCGGATCATGATCCGTTGACATCCCTAATTACTAGTATTATGTTAATTGTGATGTTATAATCACATACTACATCCTTTTCTTTTCTTGAACAGGATTTTTAAGTGAATTATTAGATGTATGTATAATTGTGACTTGTTGTAGTGTGCTTATTATTATAGGCTATACAATGTATTGTTTAGAGTGGAATTATTAGTTGCAATAGTTGAAAAAAAGGCATAATTCATTATTTTCATGGACTCTCTCTCTCAAAAAAAAATATATTTTTATGGACAAATTCTTTTTTAAATTTGTTACACCGTATGTTTTCAAAACTATGTTTTAGCATAATCATTCACATATTTCGTGTTCGTCATTTATTCTCTATATACGTGTAAATGGCATGTTACTTTTCGTACACTTAATTAAGGTGGAGCACGGCTTAAGAAAAATTCCTAGTTCCGCCCTACCATAATTATGGCGATGGCATTATGCTGAGAGATGATTGACGCATTTCAGATGTTAAACTCATCAGAGTCACACATGACGCATTAGCCCAAAATGATCCATCATCCATGTGACATTTCTGTGGAAACACAACGGAGTTGAAACTGGAAATCGGAAAGGAATTCACCAAGTTAGTTACTCTTTCTCAGATATGAAGTTTTTTTTATTGTTCTCAGATCTGAAGTTAGTGATTATTTATCAGGTGTTGACAAGATGTTCGACGAAATGCTCGTGAGAGAATTTCAATTTTCTTCTCATGTTGCTTGAACTTACACGGTAAAATTTCCTCATGGTGCCTGGTTAAGTGGTTAGCCTATACGCATCAAATAGTTGGTAAGTGGTGACAGTATCCTCTCCTCGAGCAGATTCATATCCAGAGGCGGAGCCAGGATTGTAAACCGCGAGACTTAAAATTAATATCACCGAAAAATAATTTGGGAAGAAGGTTTGAAATTATGTTGTTTATACACACCTGATTTACAAATATTATAAGGTTTCATTAGAGGAGAAGAAAACGTTGTAATAAATTGTTTAAACTGATGATAAATTGCATTGAATCGGAAGCTCCATTGCAGAATTAGTGAAAGTTGAAGATAGAGATGAAAAACAGTTGAGAGAATGAAGAAACCTTTTGAGAAATTTTCTGTGTATTGCTGGAAATAATGATTATGT
>JAYMSL010004215.1:0-11382 GCA_036897195.1 Plantago coronopus | reverse complement strand
GCAAACACCTACTGCTTTTTATCAAAAGCACTTCTATACCACTTTAAGCAAAAGCAGGTTAAAAGCAATTTTGAAAATCAATGGCAAACACTCACTAAGAAGTGGGTAACTACTTATCAAATGTACTTTCATTTACTAAATTTCAACCGGTGCTGATTGTTTACCACGATTTTTCACAATCTGCAAATAAACATGAAAAGAGGTAGAGAAAACATGGAACGGGGATTTTTATTTGATAGCTTTGAGGGTCACAACTTTCGTTGCTCTCTTGATTCCTCTCTCTAAAGATACAAAGTGGTTTACCGGGGTCGAAAGACTTATTCCGGATTTGGGGTTTATCCTACAATTTGGTAGTAGGGATCTGGCTTGGGGATTTTGACCTACAATATAGTAGTAGGGAGTTTGATGGAGCCGTTTGTGGTGTATCCCATCTCTAACTGTCTAGCTCTAGCCACCATCTCATATTTATAGGTGAGTGGTAACTTAGAGGGCAATATATAATTATATCTTGAGAGATATGATTGGATATTCTACCTATCTTTAAAGATAATATCAATATTTGTGATAATTATATTTTAATACAAAGATATCATATCCCACTAATTTACGCAATTTCGGTGTCAACACTGATGATACCATATTCTTTATATGAATGTATGTATATTGATTTTCAGAGTACATATAAAGGATAATTAAACATAACAATTTACAAATTGAATTAAAAATATATTGATTTTTGACCGACTTAAAATCTAATATTGAATTCGCCACTGTTTGAATATATATTACACGAAAGTATACTGATATAAAGATACCCTTTGTATTAGATGTCATTATCTTCTTTACGTCTTATTTGGAATTTAATTGGATCAATTTTCAACAACTGCAAATGAAACTTCTATAAAATATATATTTTGTCTTAAGCATGCTAGCTATGCTACACAAACATTGCAAAATGTCTTCAAATTGCAGTTTTTTCTAACATAAAATTGACAACTTGTGTCGTTTTAGCTGTTAAATTAAAGATGGCTCTTTTGGTCGTTTTCTATAGGAACAGGCAAATTTGCTGTGTTAAGAAGAAAACAATGTACTGCTACTGCTGCTTAGTTTTATATGGATCGGCGCAGAATCTGTTTTTGCAATTGCCTGCAAAACAAAACTTGATTTGGATTACAAACTCAAGATAGAACTCCATATATATAATTTTATAGTTGCGGAGTTTGATACATGAGAACTTAAAAGCTGGACTTTGTCGTAACGAAGAAGCTGCTCTCTAGTTTAACTGAAATCTGATGTGCGTATTAGTACATGAGTTGTAACGAATGATAAATTATCTAAATATTGTTGATGTTTGAATATATGCATGAGTTTATCATTTAGTGGAATTTTAAACGTGTATGTGTACATTTAACTAATAAAGTAATAACATATCGTGTACGTATTAGGTTTTTATTTGATTCGCTCGAAAAAACTCTGAATTAAACCAAATATAATATATTTAAAATTGAACTGAATTTGAATGGAAAGAACAGAAGTTTACAAATGTGTCGTCTTCATATAGATATTTTTTATTGATTTTAACAATGGATCGAAAATATGCGAACTGAGTTGCTAACTAAGTTATATATCTTGATGAAAGTTAAGCAAATAATGTTACAAACTCAATAAACAAACTCAAATTAACTCCCACAAAGCTAATGACTGAGAACTTTGCCATGAGATTTCTTAGGAGATACATGAAAAATCAAACACAGCTAAGAAAAAAAAGGAAAAAAAATATTATAGAATTTTGTCAATCCACATATCTAAAAGTTCCTTAGAACTCATTGCCCCAACACAGAAGGCACAACAGAATAGAGCTCTGAGTCCCACCCAATATTGGCACCATTAAGCCAATTACCGTTATCGTGTTCGAAATTACCATATTGCCCCTCTAACAACGGAAGCGGGGTCCACGGGATCGGCCCCACATCCGGTTGTACGTTACCGCTTCTTTTGTTGTTCCTTACAAGCACTTCACTCAAAGGGTTGCACTGAAAAGACAAATCTAACCCTGGCCACGAACTATTTCGTGTAGCATTTGCCATGGAAGAAGCGTGTTCGCCCATATTATGGTTCACTTGGATCGGCCAAGCCATTTGGTCCTCGGTCAACCAACTTAAATTTGGTGCAGGGTCCACGACAGGATTTGAGTTTCCATGGATGATGGTCTCGATTTTGTCGTTCTGAACTTGGCTAGAGCTCATCGTCGGATTTGGCAAGGGTAATTGCGTAATTTTCTTCACGGGGAAATCATTGAATTGCTTGTTCAAAGATGATTTACCATGGATGAGTGCTCTAGGCCGTGAGTTCCTTTTGTTAAACAGCTTGGCCTTCAATGCATCCACAAGCTCCTCATTCTCCTCCGTCTTGCACATCGCGTCGAACGAAAACGGTTCGGCATTCTCCAGCAGCCCTAGTGCAGTTACACTCTGGGGCAGCTCAAAGTTTGTCCTAGCATTAGCCCCTCTAAGCTGCCGGGCAGCGTTGTCGTACGCCCTGGCAGCATCTTCGGCCGTGTCAAATGTTCCCAGCCACAGCCTCACCTTTTGTAAAGAATCTTTGATCTCGGCCACCCACCTCCCGGACGGCCTCTGTCGAACGCCCACAAACTTGTGGTGCCCTCTGGACGAGGTCTTTCTTCGTACTCGCACGCCGTCATCGTCCACGATAGATGTGTTGTGCTTCATCTATGTGCATACTTGTTTAAAAAAACCTAGGAAACACAATGAAGATTAGTCTTTATAGGGGGCATATTAGAAGGTATCAGCTGATCTTTGGTAAAGGACAAGGGACTAAGGGACAAGTTTGGGACGTCACAAGTGCAGGCCTTGTTGATTTTGTCATAAAATAGTCCGAATGTTTGTTAATTACAAGAGAAGATGAGGTGACGAAAGTTTAAAGAAATGGATATTATACAAAATATTTTTAAAAGTTTTTGTAGTTGGTCGGATTTGAAATGGTCACGGCCAATTGGATGTTGGTTTATATGTCGATTTGTGGTCCACCTGGCCAAAACTAAGGGAACCAATTTATATAAATAATCATACAATTAATATTCCTTTTTTAAAATAAATCTGTTGAAGTGTTCATACAAATTTCGTAGAACTGTTCCACCGTGAGATCGAAGAACATTTCTTTTTTAGCAAAAAGCAACGACGGAATCTATTAAAACCGACTATGAATCGAATACATGGAGATTGCTACCGTTATCCGGTATAAGAGCTCACAGAGCTTCGGAAGAACCCGTGGGGACAAACACGGCAGCAGGAATAGATGTTAGGGCCTGCAGAATTAATATTGGAGAAGGAGACGGGATAATATTTCGTATTTCTTTACAGATGGTACCCCGTTTTTATAATTGATAAGGTCTAACGGCCACCCGCCTCCCATAAACGCAAGACAAAATTGATAAATTTTGCAAGTTGGAAGCATAATTTAAACCAGAGTAAACCAGTTAACAATATTTTGAGATATAAGAAATTGTTGGAGTTAGATGTCGTAACAATTTTCCATGGTGCAACATTTAACATTGCTCATCCCAACTGCAGTGGGCTACTACTGGCCTATTACTCAAGAAGTTGTTGGGCTAATCTTTTTCAAGTAAACTGGCTTGAAGTTTGGACTTATGTAACCCAAGAACCCAAGTTGTTGAATCATGATTTATGTAATTAAAATGATAAGTTTACCTCCTCATCCTAATTAACATATCTTTATTGCCAAAATCGCGATGTGGATTACATGTGTTTATTCGTAAGATCAACATATCTTCCAGATCAAAAGAGCTCATGATTATCCCCATTAACCTAAAAGATCGATCTCAGCACACAAAGTCCTGAATTGTTACGCCTCTAATGTAATCCCTCTCTTATGTACTCGAATAACAAAGGTCACATATACATCCTAACATAAATCTCAAATATACAAATTTATTTATCTTGATTAATTCTAGTGTTTAAGATAACATGTGACATTATGACCAGGGATAACAATGTAGAGTGTGTACATACTTGTGAATATTCCTTGCTTCGATATCATCCACTTATCATTCTACCTTTTTGTTTTTACCTAAACTAAAGTTAAAATTTAACAACTCTGAAAAGCCCAAAACTTACTGTGTATTTCTATTAGCACTTGCATATATACACATCTCAGTATTGTACTTTAGCGCCAAAATATATAATTAATATATAATTTGATTAATTCTTATTTTAAAAGAATAATTACTTTTCGCATAGGTGTTTTGATTAGTAATTCTACCGCCTCAATTTCATCTTTCTATATCTATATCATTCCGTTTAAGACTCTAAATCCCATCTTACACCCTTTGGATGGAAAATTTTCGCTCACTTACATTATTCACAATCTCTCTTACTTTATACACTATCACTCTTATTGTATCTATAATCTCTCATACTTTATGCAATGCATTTTCGACTTTATTCACTATTTTTCATACTCTATTTTATAATTTTCGTCCATTTCACAACACTCAAAATATGTGTTATGCATAGAAGATGAAATTGAGACGAAATTTGAACTGACAAGAAGATAATAAATGAGAATGAAAACCATATGACATTCAAAGATCCACTTTTAAGCCAAAAAAGGACAACTAATTGTGTCCATTATAGGAACAGTATTCAATGATTTAATGATAGTATAGTAAAATTATATATTGCTCTTGACTTCCAAGGCTGCAAGATGTCTTTCCAATTGGCATTGTTATACACGATTATATACTATAGTTTTCAACATCTTCTTGCTTGTCTTCCTTCTTCTCATTCTCACAGGCCTAAAAACTCTTCCATTTTTTCTAAGTGATCCATTTGTAGGTACCTCACAAGAATGATGAACATTCTAAGGAAATGTATCTGTTGTTTATCTGATCAAGAACAACCTACACTAGGGTATGTTACTTACTTTCTTGCATCTATATATGCATCATGCTTTTTGTTGAATATATAGTTTCTAATGATTTAATCCTCTTGTTAAATTTGGTTAGAACAAGCAAGAATAGGGACTATCCTTGGGAGATCTACACCCTCAAGGAGCTTGTTCATGCTACAAACAACTTCCACAATGATAACAAGATTGGAGAAGGGGGTTTTGGAAGCGTATATTGGGGTAGAACTAGTAAAGGCGTCGAGGTAATGTTCATCCATGTGTAAATTCTTGTTTCTTGAATATTCGATGAGCTTTTACAAAGGAGAAACTAGAAGTGGAAGTATAGATGTTTCTTTTGTTTTTCAGATAGCGGTGAAGAGGTTGAAGTCAATGAATGCGAAGGCAGAAATGGAGTTCGCGATTGAAGTTGAAATACTTGGGAGGGTTAGGCATAAGAATTTGCTAGGGTTAAGAGGGTTTTATGCAGGTGGAGATGAAAGGCTAATTGTGTATGATTACATGCCTAATCATAGCTTGATCACTCACTTGCATGGACAACTTGCTGCTGAATGCTTGTTGAATTGGCCGCGGAGAATCAAGGTTGTGATTGGATCCGCAGAAGGATTATCGTAAGTATACCTCTTCGACAATAGATCTCAAAATTCTAACTACCTTGAATAATTAGATGTCACACTATTTTGTTGCGGAAGTAAACTATAAGTATGATCATGTTATTAATTAGAATCTCTTGGGATTATGAATACTTCATTAAAAGTTCCATATATAGTTTTCATAGATTTATTAATTTGTTATTTGAAATGGGCAAATTCATTGCATAGCATTTTATGCCATCTTTTGAAATGTGATCATACTATTCTTGATTAATTTGCGTTCTGATTTTGTTCTTTCTATCCATCTTGAAGCTACTTGCACCATGAAGCAAATCCTCACATTATCCATAGAGACATCAAGGCCAGCAACGTGTTACTAGACTCCGAGTTCAAAGCCAAAGTAGCAGATTTCGGCTTCGCCAAACTCATACCCGAAGGCGTCACTCACATGACAACGAGAGTGAAAGGAACCCTAGGTTACCTAGCACCCGAATACGCCATGTGGGGCAAAGTCTCCGAAAGTTGTGATGTCTACAGCTTCGGGATCTTACTTCTTGAGATAATAACCGGGCGAAAGCCCTTGGAAAAGCTCTCAGGTGGCATTAAGCGCGATATTGTTCAATGGGTCACGCCCTACGTGCAGAAGGGCGCGTTTGATCACATCGCGGACCCTAGATTGAAAGGGCAGTTTGATAGGGATCAGCTGAAGAAGGTAATTATGATTGCCATGAAATGTGTGGATAGTAACCCGGACAATAGACCAAGTATGTTGGAGATTGTTGGGTGGGTTAAGGGGAGTATGGGGAGTAGGAGAAGAGATATCGCGATAGTGAAAAATGACGAGTACGATGAAGATGATGTAGAAGAAGACGAAGATCGAATCCACGACTATGTCGATGATGAAACTGATTCTGAGGTTTTCGTGACGGAGAAATACAAACCAATAACGAGAGAAAAGCGAATTTAGGGTCATTTTTACTTTTACGAATTACATGAGTTATTATTTGTGTGCTCTAACTTATGTATTTGTAACTGATAGAGTATGATCTTTTGTCATATCGGGTTTCTTTTAGAAAAGGCCGTATTTTCGAAAAATGTAATATGTACATTAATTACTTTTAAAACCATTTGTATGAAATTTTACATATTCTAGAAAAAAAACCTTAGGTTTCTCAATTGATTTGTGTCGTGTACGTATTGGAACGAATTGTGTTTGTCATTAATTATTGACATGTACGTGTGATTTGTCTTCTTCTATATGACATTTTCAATGATTGAATTTTTAATTTTATAGCAAGAATTTTTAATCCTTTGTGATTTATGTTTGAATCTTCCTAAACGTTAGCAAATGGCTTTTTCTTTCACAATTCTTGTGGCCGTCTCTAGAACATGTATATTTAACAGCAAATTAGGTGAGATTTTTAATACATAATTAATGTGGATTGTGATATGTTAGCTAATAATCTGGATATTGTCGGAAAAGTTCATTTTAGCTAGGTACACTTTTCATTTACAATTAGATCAGAGAGGTAGAATACGGTTTGCCTGAAACTTACCAAATTTTTAAAACGGAAAATCTAGTCATTACTCTACTGCTGCTACGCGAGATATATACTTCCTTATAACTCTAAATACTCCAATATCGACCTTATAACTTCACGTCTAAATCAATTTATTTCTTTGTCGAAATTCGAAATCTCAAACTCTCATATCAAAAATTTATGTTTATGTTTTGGAAAGTAGTATTGTAGTAGTACGTACTCTGTCTCAATTCCTTGTCTTCTAGATCATTTGCTTTATGTTTGTATTAAACACGTGAATTCTGATATTGTTTTTCCACCATTCAATAAAAAGGGTCCTGCAAACAAGGACTTGTATGTTCATCATGTTATCCCAAAAGATAAGATTGAAAGCAAGTCTTCAAACTTGCTCCATATACACACATTCATTCATCAACTCCATATAACTTCCATTCTAACTCATATACCACTACAAAACCTTCATCTAGCTTCTCATCAAACATGGCGGATAACAAGATCCAACGCCCCGAATTCGACAACCCATTCCTCAACATCATCGTCAATCCCGATGGAACCGTTACTCGAAAGCCCCATCTCCGATACCCAGCCATTCCGGACCCTAGTAGCAACTCTCCGGTGCTTAGCAAGGACGTGCCCCTAGACCCGATCAAGGGAACCTGGAACCGTGTGTACATTCCAAATATGGATGCTCCACCCACTAAAAAGCTTCCTCTTATCATGTACTACCACGGTGGTGGATTTGTGTTTTATAATGCAGATACGTTTGTGTTTGATCTCTTTTGTAAAGGGCTAGTGGAGAGTGTGGGAGTTGTCGTTGTTTCGTTGGAGTATCGTTTGACTCCGGAGCATCGTCTACCGGCGGCATATGATGATGCAGTTGATGGGTTTCATTGGGTAAAAACTGCGGAAGATGATTGGTTGAGGGATTATGCGGACTTCAACGATTGTTATATATTTGGCACAAGTGCGGGTGGCAACTTGGCATACCATGCAGGGTTGCGGTTTATTGCTGACCCGAGTGGTTTTGGTCCCATAAAAGTTCATGGTTTGATTCTCCACCAACCATTTTTTAGTGGGACCAAACGAACTAAGTCAGAGGAGGAATTGGCTAACGATACGATCTTGCCATTGCATGCAATTCACCGGATGTTCGATCTTAGCTTGCCCGAGGGGGCCAATTATGATCACGAGTACTGTAATCCATCCACGGCATTACATAATGTGGACCAGATTAAGAAGTCGGGTTGGCGAGTTTTGGTCACAGGTTCCTTCGATGACCCGCTTGTGGATGCATGCTTGGACTGTGCCAAGATGTTCGAAGACAAGGGTGTTAAGACTATGCGGTACTTTAGTGATGGGTATCATGGGATGGAAGTTTTTGATCCAGTTAGGGCAGTGCCATTTTTTGAGTCCGTCAAAAATTTCATATTTTCACCCGCTTCAGAGTAGAGGCCGCCATGATTCTATTGTTAGTCTGTCATATTATTTTAATTTTTTCTTGACGCAAATAATGATCGAATATAAATTTGTACTTTAATAATCTTAACTCCCAGATTTAATGTCACATATTCAATTTTCTTCCCACATTTTTATGTAACTTTCTTTTAGTAGTAATTACTATCTATATTAATGAGTTTGGAATATTTAACAATAGATAACAATTGGCAATTGTAATATTTAAATTCTATTATTAGCATATAATCTCAACTTGTAACTTCCTTATCTTTTAGGATAAGTTCGCATTAAATGATTACTGCATTTAGAAGTAGTTTTGGGAGATGCGTTATATCAGGCAAAGTCATCTTATCGCAAAATAAGCTGCATCCCATTTTTTTGAAGATGAGATTGAACCGAGCCTTCAACTTCTGTATATATTCATCCATTTATTTACATTTTAACCTAGTGTTAATAGTACAAATTCATTACATAACTTAGATCTTTGTTCAACAAGCATGGCTAACAAGAAGATCCAGCGTCCTGTTTTCGACAACCCATTCCTCAACATCATTGTGAATCCCGATGGAACCGTTACTCGACCCCCACATCCCCGAAATCCAGCCATTTCAGACCCTAGTAGCGATTCTCCTGTGCTTAGCAAGGATGTTATCCTTGACCCGATCAAAAGAACATGGAACCGCCTCTACATTCCAAAAATGGATGCTCCGCCCACCAAAAAGTTTCCGATTATATTGTACTATCATGGTGGTGGATTTGTGTTTATGAATGCAGATTCATCTGTATGGGATATCTTTTGTAAGGGATTGGTGGAGAAAGTTGGTGCCGTCGTCATCTCTTTGGAGTATCGTTTGACTCCAGAGCACCGTCTACCCGCAGCATATGATGACGCAGTCGACGGGTTTCAATGGTTAAAAACTGCAGAAGATGATTGGTTGAAGCAGTATGCAGACTTTAACAATTGTTATCTTTGTGGCACTAGTGCAGGTGGCAACCTAGCATACCATGCAGGGTTACGTTTCATTGCTGACCCAAGTGGTTTTGGCCCGATTAAAGTTAATGGTCTGATCCTCCACCACCCATATTTTAGCGGGACTAAAAAAACAGGGTCAGAAGATAAATTAGCTAATGACCAATTGTTGCCATTGTATGCAATTCATCAGATGTTCGATCTAAGCTTGCCCGAGGGAGCTAATTATGACCATGAGTATTGCAACCCGTCCACTGCTCTAGATAAGGTGGACGACATCAAGAAGTTGGGTTGGAGGATTTTGGTCACGGGTTGCTTCGATGACCCACTTGTGGATGCAGGTTTGGCTTGCGCAAAGATGTTAGAAGATAAAGGTGTGAAGACTGCAAGGTTCTTTAGTGACGGGTATCACGCCATGGAAGTTTTTGATCCATCTATGGCTGAACCACTTTTTGAGTCCATGAAAGAATTTATCTTCTCGGCTAGCAAACCAGAGTAGTTGTTTTGGCTTATACTCCTATGATGCAACTTATTATCACGCCATGGAAGTTTTTTGTTGCGGATTTTTATTCATCTCATTTTTATTGATCTATTGAGACTAATCAATCTAACATCAACGCATGCAACTTCTAAGAATTGTTATTTTTTCTTATCAAAATGCTTTTAGATCGAATGGTAAGTTAAGAAATCCAATTTATTTTTAATAATTTCATGTGGCGACTTACAAACATTATTAAAACGTGCATATACTAGCGACAGGTAAAATTAAATGATAACATGAGATAACAATACAAGTTCGGCGTGGCTCTACTGTGTAGTGGGTGAAAATATGAAATTTTTTATGGATTCAAAAAGTGGCACCGCCCTAACTGGATCAAAAACTTCCATGCCATGATACCCATCACTAAAGAACCTCACTGTCTCAACACCCTTCTCTTCAAACATCTTGGCACAGTCCAAGCACGCATCCCCAAGCGGGTCATCAAAAGAACCTGTGACCAAAACCCGCCAGCCCACCTTCTTAATCCGGTCCACATTAGCCAATGTCGTGGACGGGTGGCAATACTCGTGATCAAAACTGGCCCCCTCGGGCAAGCTAAGATTGAACATCCGGTGAATTGCATGTAGTGGCAACAATGTATCGTTAGCCAACTTCTCTTCCGACTCGGTTTGTTTGGTCCCACTAAAAAATGGTTGGTGGAGAATCAACCCGTTAACTTTCATCGGATCAAAACCATTCGGGTCCTCAATAAAGCGCAATCCGGCGTTGTATGCCAAGTTGCCACCCGCACTGGAGCCAAATAGATAACAGTCGTTGAAATCCGCATAGTCCCTCAACCAATCATCTTCCGTAGTTTTTAGCCACTTCAACCCGTCGACTGCATCATCATACGCCGCGGGTAGACGATTCTCTGGAGTCAAACGGTACTCCAAAGAAACGACTACGACACCAACTGTCTCCACTATTCCTCTGCAAAACAGATCAAACACATATGTATCTGCATTAAAAAAGACGAATCCACCACCGTGATAGTACAAGATAAGCGGAAGATTTTTGGTGGGCGGAGCATCCATATGCGGAATGTATAGACGGTTCCACGTTCCTTTGATCGGGTCAAGAGGCACGTCCTTGCTAAGCACCGAAGAGCTACTACTTGCGTCTGAATCGGCTGGGTTTCGAAGATGGGGCTTTCGTGTAATGGTTCCATCGGGATTGACGACGATTTTGAGGAACGGATTGTCGAAATCAGGGCGCTGGATCTTCTGGTCCGCCATGTTTGTTAGAAGGTGAAGGTTTGTATATGAGTAAAGACTTTGGAACTGATGAATGAACCTATATAGAGACATGAAAGACTTTCCTTTTAAAGATAAGATAACA
>JAYMSL010004214.1:0-11386 GCA_036897195.1 Plantago coronopus | reverse complement strand
TTTGGGATTGTGCAATTGTAGCATGGTTTTAGGTTCGAGAATCATACTACTACCTCCGTCCAACAAAAACTTCCCATTTTGTTTTGATACCGTTTTTCGGTCGCAAATTATTCCAAACTCTTATTAAATAAAAAAAAATTAAAAATTATATTAAAATATTACCATAACTATAAATTATTAATGTTATTTTTCTACTGTTTTAACCAACATAATTTAGGTAATTTACGATAAAAAAAAAGTCAACAAAATTAAACGGAAACATTTGACTGGACGGAAGGAAGGGAGTACATTACAATATTAGTATTACATCCAAGTTCCAACACGGAAAATGGCGCCCACTACACAGATCGTGCAGATCATTACGTCCCCATCCTCTAAATGGGCCGAAATTTCGAGTCCAACAAGGTAACCACCCTCTCAATCGGCCCAAGAGACACAGACCCAGGGGCACAACCGTAATTCCGCGTAAGAAGACAGAAAACTCCTCAAACCCAAATCCCTAAAAAGAAAGGAAAAACTGTCCTGCTCCTTTTCTTCTCGTTTACTCACACACACAGTGTTGTTCTAATCTTCTTCTCCTGAACACTCCGCGGCGTAGATCCGGGGAGTTTCAGAACGGCGTTGCAAGTAAACCCTATTTCTCTCAATCACTCCTCTTCTCTCGATCTTCCGTTTCCTCAACTGCTCAAGGTAGTAAACAACTTCATCTCTACGTGTTTGCTTACTTTTTTAGTGTGTTTTGTTTACTTCGATTCTGATGTGTTTTTTCATTTTAGCGTTTGATTGTTGTTTGTTATGTTATTATGAATCTTAGATCCTGACATTAGAATGATTTAGCTCGTCTACGTCTTATGAAGTGGAATTATTCATTTCCGCTTTGCTCTTTGTTGTTTCGTGTGGTGCTTTTCTGGTAAGTTGGACGTATTCGGAGCCTTTGTTTGCTTTTTGTTAGTTTTGACGAAGAGGCTTAGCTTACTTAGTAGCATTTCGACCGCTTCTGAGTTGTGATGGTATTTGTTAAATTTTCCTTGTTTCTGGTGTTTAAGTACAGCTAGTGTATCTTTAGTAGTTCCAACATGCTCTTTATCAGCGGGTTGAAGGCAGAGTTCATCAATAATGTAGCTCAATCGAACTTTTTAGTTCCAGCTGATGTGTTCTAGGACAGCTTCCGGTTGTAGTACATATTAAGAGAAATAAGTGCTTTATAGCTATTTCTTGAGTTCTTGTGTTGATGAATATGTGCCAGTTGTGATAATTTTTCTTTGATTCATTTTCATTGTCCCCTTCAGACTGAGAACATTTTCTTTTTGCTATATGTATCTGTGTTCTGTAGTATGGCTGGAATGGCACCTGAAGGTTCACAATTTGATGCTCGTCAGTATGACGCCAAGATGACGGAATTGTAAGCTCTCTGACTTGTGCTTTTTGAGTATCTATATTGTTGACGAAGATTAGCCTTAGCGCGACCATAACTTTTAGTGAAACGTTTAATTTGTTGACAGGCTTGAATCTGGCAGCATTGATGACTTTTTCACAAGTTATGATGAGGTTTATGAGAGCTTTGATTCTATGGGTTTGCAGGAAAACCTTCTCAGGGGAATTTATGCTTATGGTATGTACATGAATAGTTTTTAATAGTTTTGAAAACCTATAGTTTCTATCTTGCATATGTTATCATGGTTTTGGAATGAGTGATATCATGCTATGTGTGCTATGACCTTGTGCTCCTTCTGGCTTGGTTAGATGCATGCCTGATATAATTTAATATTTCAGAATCCATTTAATCACGCTTCTGTGGTCCAGAGCTATCCATGTCTGTTACTGTTCTCATTTTATCTCGTGTATCCTACCCATTCCTTTTTTCTATATATTTGTATGAGAATTTAATGTACAACTGGTCTTTTCTGGTGAGTTGAATCACATCTAATTGTCTTTATACTTTAAAAGGTTTTGAGAAGCCATCTGCTATTCAGCAAAGAGGGATTGTTCCCTTCACTAAGGGACTTGATGTGATCCAGCAGGCTCAGTCTGGGACAGGG
Source organism: Plantago coronopus (assembly GCA_036897195.1). Classification (NCBI taxonomy): domain Eukaryota; kingdom Viridiplantae; phylum Streptophyta; class Magnoliopsida; order Lamiales; family Plantaginaceae; genus Plantago; species Plantago coronopus. The sequence continues at coordinate 9,347 of JAYMSL010004214.1, read as the reverse complement.
AAAACTGCCACTTTCTGCTCTGGAGTTCTGCAGCAGTTGGATTACGCTGTGGTAGAATGCCAGGCTTTGGTTTTGGCCCCCACCCGTGAGCTTGCTCAACAAATTGAAAAGGTCATGCGAGCTCTTGGTGATTATCTTGGTGTAAAGGTTCACGCCTGTGTAGGAGGTACAAGTGTTCGTGAAGATCAGCGTATTCTGTCTGCTGGTGTGCATGTGGTGGTTGGTACTCCAGGACGTGTCTTTGACATGCTAAGGAGGCAGTCGCTTCGTCCTGATCACATTAAGATGTTTGTACTGGATGAGGCCGATGAGATGCTTTCCCGAGGGTTCAAGGATCAGGTCTACTATCCTTAGTCTCTTGAAATGTTTTATCATGTCAAACCAAATTGGCTGTTTATATGGGAAATGCTATTCTGTGTGAAACTTTTGTGCCTGTTATTGTCAGTTTTTGGTTGTATCACAATCCAGTTACTTGTTCATGTGTTGCATTTGGTTTTTGTGCTTAGTGGTTACCTTAATTAATCTCCTGTGACATAAATAATTATGCCCCTGTAATAGTTGTTTATCTGTGTTCATATGTTCTGGCTCCCTTTGTCGCTGGTGTTATAGCTTAACTTCTCTATAAAGTCCTCTTATATGGTTATTAAACCACATTCAATTCTCATCTTGTGATTTTGTGGAATGTTCTATCATCTAAAACATTGACATGGCTTTTCCCCCAGATTTATGACATCTTTCAGTTGCTCCCACCTAAGATTCAAGTTGGTGTATTCTCTGCTACAATGCCACCAGAGGCACTTGAAATCACAAGAAAGTTCATGAACAAGCCAGTGCGTATTCTTGTCAAGCGTGATGAACTTACTCTTGAAGGTATCAAGCAGTTTTATGTCAATGTTGAGAAGGAGGAATGGAAGCTTGAAACACTCTGTGATCTTTATGAGACATTGGCCATCACCCAGAGTGTTATTTTCGTGAACACCAGGCGCAAGGTTGACTGGCTAACTGACAAAATGAGGAGCCGCGACCATACTGTCTCAGCCACCCATGGTGACATGGATCAAAACACAAGAGATATAATTATGAGAGAATTCAGATCTGGCTCTTCACGAGTTCTCATCACCACCGACCTCTTGGCCCGTGGTATTGATGTCCAGCAAGTGTCTCTTGTTATTAACTATGATCTGCCGACACAGCCTGAGAACTACCTGCATCGTATTGGACGTAGTGGTCGATTTGGGAGGAAGGGTGTTGCTATAAACTTTGTGACCAAAGAAGATGACCGCATGCTTGTTGACATTCAAAAGTTCTATAATGTTCAAGTTGAAGAGCTGCCAGCCAATGTTGCTGATCTTCTCTAAATGTGCTCTCCAAGTTCCCTGAGGTTAATGATGCTCTTGTTGAAGTAATTACCTTATTTGATAGTCTAGTTTAGCTGGTAATGTGAACTTTGTTGTGTGGAGATGAAGTCCCTGTGGTTTGCACAACGGACAGATATCGTTTTATCTCCCTGATTTGTTTGCAGTTTCCAAACTCTTCTGTTCGTGGATTTTGGTTTGCTTGTCTTGTAATTGTGCAGAATAACTGCGGATTTGGGGTGTTACTGGGTTATATTTGTCCTGGAATTGGGTTCCCTATGATTTGTGCTTCCATATTTTATTTGCTCAGTTACCTCGGAGTTCAGTGTGGCCTTTGATGGTTTACTCTGTTATGCAACCTTATACCAACTCTTCTAAGCCTTGATGTAGTGTTTTATTCAATCACACTGCATCCCTGTTAAAGATGGCTGGACATTTCTGCTAAATGTACCTACTTAACGAACGACTTTCCAAAGAACTCTCTTAAAACATTTAATAGCACCCGCACTTTGAAGGCAAGTTTGCGAATCTTGTTCAGAAGTCACGACTGGTAGTAGGAACATAATGTTGTTCATAAGTCACAACTGGTAGTAGAAGCATAACTCGAGCTTGTGTCTTTTTCAGTCTCTGGGTGCATATCTCGTATGAAATCCTTCAGTTATTGGTACAATTACCTTGAGTTTCAGAAATACAAAGCTTCATGTGCTCAACATTTGCCGCCTCACCGGATGATGTTTGGAAATAAATTAAATCATGTTTTTTGTTTTTGCAACATGTTTAAACTTAAAACTGATACTCGCTCACAAAATTAATTTATGTAAATCTTTTAGTTAAATTTTTGGTAAATACTTTTTTTCTTTTCTTATAACACATAAAAAGTGAATTTTTCATTATTGTGCTTGAAACTTTTCGTTTTTTAAGAAAAGGAGATGAGAGTAGTAGTTTTGTGTCCGACACTTTTATTTTGACAAATTTTTGATAAAATGCAACCTTATTCAATAACATATGAATAATCTTAATGGTAGCTTTTTTTTTGGGTTTAGTTCCAAGTGTTATTAATATTTATCCGTCCTACAAAACTTTACCTACATTTAACTTTTTTTTTTTATCCCGCAAAACTTTACGTATTATTGAAAAAAGAAAGCTACTGCCACATATGAAAAATACTATTTTAATATATTTTCTTAGACTTCGCGTTGATAACAATTTATGGGATGTGGTACGTTTTTGTCCGAAGTATATAACATTTCTTTTTTTGAGATATACTATTACAATTACAACGGTTTTACAAATTTCTAACTAATAATCAACGTAATGCTCTCAAAGCCTCAATATAGATGAAATTATCAGCCATGCGGGATCGAACCCATGAACCTTTTTAAATCAGGAATGTCTCAGCTAACCACCACTCGGCTACAAACGTCTTACCGAACTATATAACAAAAAAGCGTCACTCATATTTTCACCATAATTTATTCAAGTGAATTCGTTTTAGTTTACTTACCTCTTATATTTTTCCATTTTCTATTGTACCATTTTTACTTTTATTTAAAAGTTGGAAATTAAATCAACAAGGTCATAATAGTCCATTTAAGGTGTATATTCCGACTAATATTCTTTATTAATTCGGTAAGGTGTAATTTTCGATTTCTTTTTTGTCCAGAAAAGTAACAACTAAAAAAGGAATAATAAATAAAAATGGAGTGAGATCTTGGTGTTGGTTCTTCTTCTCCTGTCTTGTCTTGGCAAATCGAATGTTGAGTCGTTCTTGAACAAGATCATCAACAAGAAGAAAGGCCAATCTCTAGAAGTTGGCCGCAAAACACCATGTGGGAAGCTATTTGCTTGACGGTTGCAGCTACCGCCGGTAACAACATCGGCAAAGTCCTCCAGAAAAAGGGCACCCTTATTCTTCCTCCCCTTTCCTTCAAGCTCAAGGTATTCATACATACATCATTGGACATATACTCGTGTTTCTTGGATCAATGTTTACGCTTGACTTTCTGTTTAGAAAATGATTTATTGTTACTTCGAACATTGTTAACATCCTTTTCTCCAATCCAAGTTTTTCCTTTTCCTTTTATTTTCTTGTTTCTGTTCTTCTGTTTTGTTGTACAGTTACAGTTTTTGTGTAAAAGTTATTGTATATGGGGTTGTGTTCTTGAACAGATATGATGAACCCACTTCTTCTTGGAACAGTGAATTTGTGTTAATTTGTCAATCTATGTAAATCTTGTACATATTTTCATTGTTATTTGCTATGAGTCTAGCATTGGATTTAATTTATTGGGCTGTCATTTAGTGATCCGGGGTGAATGTGGGGTAGTAAGAGCTAATATGTTTACTATTCAAATTTCTGAAGCAAGCAAGAAAAACTGTTACAACGCGATAATGAGCTGATGAAGCATTAATGGACTATCTAAAGATTGAAATCGAAGTAGAGTTGTTTGTTGTAGGTTTCTGTGTACGGAATCAAATAATCAGAAACTAAATTACATTGCATCCAAACTCAATAACAACACATATGTTTTACTTCGGTTAGGTTTTCACAATGCAAAGAAACTACTAGCTTAGTGCTTAGATGGCATGCTTCTTAACTCGTTTTGCCTCAATGTAATTTCTCGGTTTATACCCACAGCACATAGGGAATGCACGTTTCATATATATTTACTTTTGGTTAAATTAAAACAATTTGATTGAACTCGTGTATTGGTTTTATAGGTAGTAAGATCTTATGGCTCCAACAGAGCTTGGCTTACTGGCTTTCTGATGGATATCTTTGGGGCTCTATTGATGCTGCGTGCACTTTCTCTAGCTCCCGTAAGATGGCATATAATTTTGTCTTCTCCAATTTTTACTGTCTCATTGGTTCATGTCAAATCACCTAATCCTGAAATTTACTCGTCATGTTTGTAGGTATCAGTCATTCAACCTGTTTCTGGCTGTGGACTTGCAATCCTTTCAGTCTTTTCTCATTTTTATTTGAAAGAGACGATGAATGCTATTGACTGGGTCGGGATTTCTTTGGCTGGCATTGGTACTATATGTGAGTAAATTCTTGAAACCAAATGTTTGAACCCTTTAATCGACTATTGGTTCCTTTAGCAATATAGGACTTGAATTTGCATATGAGTTTTGAGTTGAAAATTAGTTTATTCATGAAACACTGTAGCATTAGATAGTTCCAATATTAGGTGCCCGAATATCTTGTTTGTAACTTCTATGTAAAATTTGTCATCCACAATATGCAATTCAATGCTTGTTGATGGATTCTCTTGTTGCACAGGCGTTGGTGCTGGAGGGGAAGAACAAGAGGCATCCTCCATCTCAGTTTTTAGTCTACCATGGCTGGCGGGTGTTGTTGCACTCATGTTTGTAGGTACCTTATTCACCATCTAATCATAGCGATGTAATATTTGAACATTTGTCAGTTTATAAACCAATAATATGTTTATCATCACACTGAATACAAATTGCAAAGAGTGTTTTTTTTTTTTTTTGCCATCATGATCTCATCAATTGACTGGCTGTTTGATAAAGTGATAATGATTTACACCCTTTACTGGAGGGTCTAGCCGTCTAGGTCCTGACAATTTTATCACAGCTAAGATTATGCAAAATCTCTAAATTATACGGTCCAGGTCCTCTTGAAAGTTTGATCACAGTTATATAATGCAAAAGATTAATGTACTCTTGCACAAGTTAACCTTCTTGGAAAGAAAAGCTTGGGTTTCTCCGGTAAAAAACTATCTGAACTTGTCAGATGTTTGCTTGTTGTAGGTACTTCTGAATGGATGGCTTCGTTCATACCGGCGCCATAGAAGGGAACAAGAGTTGGTACGTGCAAATTTCCTTGGCAAATTTGTGAAGTGGTCGAGGAAATAATATACGGACTCGAATCTGGCATGTACACATTACAGATGCAATATGAAGTATTGGGTACCTTTATAACTTTATATTGTTTGCATGTACACATTACAGATGCAATATGAAGTGGTCGAGGAAATAATATACGGACTAGAAGCTGGCATTTTGTTCGGGTAATGATGTGTAACTCTTAGAACGTATGGTATTCTGTTGTTTCTACTTCAGAAAAGTTCTGTAATATATTCTGATTCACATGTTCCCAAATTCTAATTTCAGGATTGCATCAATAATATCGAAGATGGGATTTGTGTTCTTGGAGCAAGGGCTTTCCCCATTGTTGCTTCCTCTTTGCGTTTCTGTCAGCATGTGCTGCAGTGCTTCTGGATTAGTTTACCAGGTAAATCAGTGGTCAACAGATCATTCTAGTGAAATCTGTTATTTAAATTTTGGTCACAATCATGATGGCATATTAAAGCTTTCTAGTTTCTACATTTGGAGCGGAACAGAGTTTTTAAAACACGAGGAATTCTTACTACTAACTGTTATTAAGAAATGTAATTTACATTTCTTGTTGCTTCATATAGATTCTCTGATTGGTTTACTTTACTCAATATTGTGTGAAAGAACATTTGAAACATTATCGTGTCTTTCGCTTTTTGTACAGACAAGCGGTTTAAAGCATGGGAGGGCAATTGTTGTGTCTACTTGTGCAGCCGTTGCTGCAATCATTACTGGTGTAGTTACTGGCATGCTTGCGTTGGGTGAACGGTTGCCTTCAGCTCCAGGAGCTCGGCTCATGCTTCTTATCGGATGGTATCCATCTGCACTGTCTTTCTATCTCTTCACCTGCATATTCCCACCTTTTTCCGAATAATACCTCTAATTAGTTGGGGCTGAATAATTACCTGGAAATTTTCGAGCAGGCTCTTCATCATTGTTGGGGTCATCTTACTAGTAGTTTCGACACAACTGGTGAGACGCTTTGGAAAGCCATGGCGTGGGATTGCAAGAAGTGGATCAGAGAGGAATTTCAGCCACAGGCAACCGGTTCCAAACAGGTCAAGGGACACAAACCCTAGTACTGTTATCCAAGCAAGCACACTGCATCATTTAATGCCAACTACCTCAAAACCTAAAGATTGAATCTGATGGAACACAGTATTAAGGAGTTTCTGATATCATCAACTATCCTCTGATTCTTGAAAATGTATACCTACAGGCTAGAGCTTATGTTCCCTTGTTTTTAGGCCATTTGAGTGTATACTGTATAGTGGTGTATCTGCCAGGCAAACAGTGAGAAATGCAAACTTCATTGTCTTACATTTCATGGTTATATATGCATTTCTTTTTTCTTGGTTTCATCTCCATTCTAAATCGAAGTAGTTTTGTTGCTGAATTATTTGCTTGACAAATAGTGATGGCAGAGTGGACCTGTGCAAGGACAATCCAGGTCCATTCATTCATTATATGGTGCTTCTACCATCAGTAGTTGAATCCACCTGATTACTTTTGTGAAGTTTTCATGAGATATATCATGATATCTCTTGACTGAAATCTGTCGAAAACTATAGTGTAGGAGCACCGACTGCTTCCAGCTCTTCCCTGTCCTACATACATGACTCGGAGAAGGAGACAACAGACCGTTGTCCAGACTCCAGATGAAAGGACAAGGTGCATCTTTGTCATATACAGATGAACTGATGGGGCAAGTTAGAAAATTAATGTAGCTAGATATGAACAACTCTATCAAACAATTCAGAAGTAAAATGGTGGATTAATGATATGACAAGAGACTAGGTTATACCGTCGTCTATAACAGCTATGTGCATGAGCAAACAGGAGGTGTCCTATGACTTATGATTAAGTTTCAAAGTTAGAATTACAAAGTATGAAAGGGAATACATTACTGTATCTCTACATAATGGCACCAAGCAAGACACTACGAATTAATAAGAACTGGTTTCTTTTTCCAGTAAATAGACCTCCCACAAACAATAAAATCGATCATGTATTCCTCTCTGAAGGGTAATTACCCAGCTGCTCCATTTGCCAGCTTTCATGAGGGGCGACGTGCTCATCAAAGGGAGTGAATTGCTGCATGGTTAAAACAAGAATATAAGGAAATTTACAACAGATGGATGGTTATAAACTAGCCTGCATACTAAGTCTCTGAAACGACATATGCTAGAGAAGAAACAAAATAGATGGATATTAGCACTATTTGAATGTGCTTCAAATTAAATTTGGCGAAATTCTAAGTTAATTCTAACGCAACATGAATCAATCCAAAAATGTAACATCAAGATGTTTCTCAAGCAGCTTACAGGCTTTTCACCAAGCTTAGTTTTGAAGGATAATAAGTAGAAGCAATAGAAAAGGATAATAAGTAGACGCAATACAACCTGCTTAAGGTGTTTCTACGAAATGTGTAAACACCACATGAATTTTGTGTTCTAGACGTATGACACGTAAACTTGAGTCAAATCACATCTAAGTATAATCTGACAAATTTAAGCTACAGTGTAAGTACCTCCATCTTTGTTAAAAGCTCTTTCGCAGTCGGAGCTGAAAGAACTATGTGCCGAGCACTAGGCTTAATGAAGCCTTCTTCAACACCTTTGTCAAACAGCGCGAGAAGAGGGTTATAGTATCCATCAACATTGAGCAAACCAACCTGTTCACACAAACTCGAAATCAAATTCTGAAATGATTAACTATGTCAAACTACAAGGTCACGCAAATTTCATTACCGGCTTTTTATGAATTCCGAGTTGTGCCCAGGTTATCATCTCCAGTGTCTCTTCCATGGTACCATATCCCCCTAAGAGTTGGAACAGGATACCAAGACATAAGACAATACAAACAAAACATAATACTTCATTCACAACAGTATGTAAACATTGTATGCATTTACCGGGAAGAGCAATGAATGCTTCAGTCTCCCTAGCCATTTCAGCTTTACGCTCATGCATATCAGCAACAATTTTCACATCCCCAACCGCTTCGCCTGATATCTGTCAAAAAATCCCATACATCACACAAGTCCAAAAATCTGCAGCACAGTGAGAAATAGGAAATCAAGAACTACACCTACCTCAACTGGAACCAGAGCTCTTGGAATCACCCTGCGATAAAGCAAGCAACAATAACATTCAGGTTCTACCCTGTTAACCTTGAGAGTCAATTTCAATTGAAGAACTTATTTACTGACCCGAGAACACGGCAACCTCCATCATAGACCCTCTGAGAAATCAACCCCATTAATCCAATACTTCCACCTCCATACACCAAGTTTATTTTCCTCTCCACCTGCAGCCGTCAATGCTCAAAATCATTCCATCAAATCAAGCCAATGAGTCAAATTGCAATTAAAAGTCAAGGCAGACACTTCAACAGTCTAAACTAGTTCCTTCAATTCCACTTCACCATATTTCTATAGTTGTATACCTTCCAATCTACCATTTTTCTATCGAAAAATACTACTACAGGCCAAGCAAAAACAGAAAGATGGGAAAAAAGCAGTTCAACCCATCACTTCACCACACATGATTTATAAGTGCAATTCAAACTAAGATAAACACTCAATAAACCAAGAACTAATCCATATCACACTTACAGATGACCAATTCAAAGCATACACTTTTTAACAGATATGACAAAATAGGCTAATCACAAAATCAAGCAAGTTAAAATAGAAAACAAACCAGTTCATTTCCCAAGTCAATAGCAGCATCACTGAAAACTTGTCTATGGCCAGGATTGCTTCCACAGAAGACACATATTGTCTTGAACTTGCTACAACTACTGCTTGAATTGTTCTCCATTTAAACTTAATCCTCTTTCAGCTTAAAAAGTAATTCAATCTTTACTTCAGATTTATCTACAAAGACAAGAAAATATCAGCAAGAACAAGAACGAAACGATCAGAATACTCAATCTATGCTCAGTTGCAGAGATTCTACTATTAGCAACACCATAATAAGTAAAAAAGGAAGATGAAGTGTAAGACCATAAAAGGGTTTTTCTTGAAACCAACGCATTCGAGGATTATTGTGTTGGGAAAAACATGTACTAATTTATTGTTTTTAGCGAATGAAAACAACTTTAGTAGTAGCCCACATACTC
>JAYMSL010004213.1:0-11387 GCA_036897195.1 Plantago coronopus | reverse complement strand
GGATATTTCCCGAGTTAGAAGACTTAGAAGATTTATAATTCTTAGCTTAGTTCGGTATTTAGCGAATTAGTGTGACTTGACCGTTTTTGTACCTCATCATAGTGGCGCCGTCTGTGGGAAACAGGAAAAAGTCAACATGCCTCCGAAGAAGAAGACTGCAGCATCAAAGGCGGATCCCCCTGCATCTCATGCACCGACTGTTAGCGCAGTCGGTGGAGGGCCCCCATTGGGTGCTCCTCGCTCTGAGGCCGGGAACTCTCAAGCTTCGGCCAGACAAGCTAACTCCCGACGTGTTCCTAGCGAGGGCCGCTTGAGTACTCGGGCTACTAGTCTTGGAAAGAGAACTGACGAGCAATCTGCTCGGTCAGGTGCATCTCGACAAAGTGTTCGCTATACTACTCATGCTGAGGTAGCACATATCCGAGAAAATCATGCACCCCCTCCAATTACTGCTGCCGAGTTAGGTATGAACAATGATCAATTTGAGAGATTGCTAGACTATGTCAGAACTACGAGACCACAAGACACCTCTCGGCCACCATCTCCTCAGACCGGTCAGTCCCGAGGGCGTGAAGACCTACGAGATAGGCTAAGTAATCAGAGTGGTGAGGCTAATTCTCGAGATCTGAGGAATGTAATTACTAGACGTCGGGGAGCTCGCCTCCCTGAAGATTTACGAGAACACCTTAACAACAGAGCTCAGCACCGACAACTTGAAATAACCAGAGCTGATCCACCTCCCGAGCCACGGAGCACAAGGATGCCAGTGCAAACCAACACAAGGAATACTCGTCGGAGAAGAGAGCCTACTCCCGATCGCGATCCTGCAAGGAGCCGAGACCCTCAACGAAGTCATAGACACGTTGATGATACTTCAGATGCAAATACCGAGGAGGTAAATTGGGAAGAATTAGAGGAAGAAAGTGATGATTATGACGAGGATGACCCCGATGGCTTAAAGAAGAAGCAAAGGCTCATACTTCAGGCAATCAAGGACTTGAACAGCAGGCTAAGGGGGGAACGTCGACAGGCTCCTCCTCGAAACACCGACCCCCTGTGTGCTGCCATCAGGAATGACACCGACCCAAATCTCACACTCCCAGGAGATATTGGAATGTATGATGGAACATTTTGCCCGGGCTCTCACCTTGTAAGATATGAGTCGAGGACTAAAAGTAGGGGCATGACACCGAACATGCGAGCTTACCTTTTCCCTGCTACACTCGAAGGAAAGGCCATGCAATGGTGGATGAACTTGAAACCTGATTCGGTGAAATCCTATGAGCACCTGACAACATTATTCAAGGAGAAGTACAGTATTCATATGGCCAAGTCAAAGCCAGTGACACATCTTGCCGAGGTGGTGCAAAGGGCCGATGAGCCTTTGAAAGATTTTTTGAAAAGATTTCGAGAAGCGGCAGAAGATGTCGATGAACATTCAATGGAGACAAGGATCAATTATCTGTTCAGTAATACTACCGATGCAGAGTTTGCCCGAAGTATCATTGCCGCAAACATCAAGAGTGAAAGAGGACTCCAGAGGGTTTCTGAGGAGCACCTGAGAGTTTTGGAATACACCAAACAAGCTCCTGTCCGAGCACCTGGCCGTGCGCCGGTGACTGACTTGGTGAAAATACCACCGACCAATCAAGGAAATAACCGACAGGATAATAGGAATGATCGAAGACAGGACAATAACCGAAGGGATAATTACCGACGTGACGATCAACGTCGAGGTGATTACCCCAGGTATGACAACCGTCGAGATGATAATCGTCGAGAGAATAATCAGGCCAGAAAATCTCCGGTTCGTCGTTATGATACCTACACTCAGCTGAACACTCGAAGGGATACCATATTTGCAGCCATCGAAGGAAAAGGACTTGATATTCATTACCCCAAGAGGGGTCGAGAAACTGATGCTCACAGGAGCTCGGGCCATTACTGCAAATTCCACAAGCAATATGGCCACGAGACTCAGGATTGTCATGATCTGAGAACCGAACTGGAACGACTTATACGCCTCGGATTCTTGACAAACTATGTTCTGAAAAGAGGTGAGGAAGTAAAGATTGTGCAAACCACCGATGTGCACTCTCGCCTCGGTCCAAGAGAGGAAGCACCTCCACCGACCCTATCTTTGCCTGCTCCCACTATTCCAAGGCCAGTAGCTCGACCAGTAGCACCGATGGAGATTGATCCTCACATCGACCCACAATTGACAAATTGGGAAAATCCAAACAATGAGCCTATCTTCGGCCCTGTTCTCTCCATCGCTGGGGGGCCGGCAGGAGGCGACAGTAATAATGCCCGAGATCAGACTGGTCGGGAGATTCGGTATTATGTCGACAATCGAATCCAGTCTAATGTCCTACCTGGCACGAACGTAATTGCTTTTGATGAATCCGAGGCCCCTCCACTGTTAGCAAGCAATGCCGTGGTCGAGGCACCCGACATCCCACTGGTAGTAAGTGCAACAATTGCTGGTTATGAAGTTACGAAGTGTTTGGTCGACACCGGGAGCTCGGCAAACATCCTCATGTATGAAACTTTAGTGAAGATGGGAATCCAAGATGCAAGACTTCAAGATGTCAAAAGTTGTTTGCAAGGATTTGGAGGTGCAGAAACTAAACCCAGAGGATGTTTAGTCCTTACAGTTTCGCTCGGTGAACACCCAAAAAGAGTCACACAGCAGATCATGTTCCTAGTTGTCGACACACCCCTCGATTACAATGTGGTCATCGGCCGACCCATGATGAACTCTTTCAGAGCTGTAGCATCGACCTTCCACCTAAAGTTAAAGTTCCCCACACCCCAAGGCATCGGTGAAGTGAGATGTGATCGGAAGGTCGCCTGGCAATGCTATATTCTCTCGGCCAAAATGTCCTCATCTGCAAGACTGGCAAGTCAGTCCAATGCCATCTTCGATAATCCTGCCAGTCGGAAGAAAACTTGTTATATGGTCGGGCAAAAGAAAGAAGATTGTCCAACCCCCGATGAAATGGAGAAATTCGACGTAATGCCGGAACCCCCAACTGGTTTAACACCGAAGAAAAGGGAGATCGGAGAAAGTAGAATTACAGCACAGAGCCTGACCAAAGATCTAATTCTCGATGAAACAAAGCCAACCCAAATCACGAGAATCGGTACCGAGATGACAGCTGAGAATGAGCTTCGACTAACTACATTTTTGAAGGCCAATCAAGACGTCTTTGCATGGTCGACGGACGACCTCAAAGGGATTAACCCCGACATTATGGTTCACAGGCTAAATGTCGATAGTACAGTGACCTCGGTAAGACAGAAAAAGAGAGACCATGGCCCGGAAAAAGATGCGATAATTGCCGCAGAGGTCGAGCGATTGCTCAAGGCCGGTCACATTGTCGAGGTCAAGTACTCGAATTGGATATGCAACGTAGTCCTCGTCCATAAGACACTAAACAAATGGAGAATGTGTAATGATTTCACAAGCTTGAACAAACATTGCCCGAAGGATCCCTATCCCTTGCCACGTATCGACCAATTGGTAGACTCGACAGCTGGATGTGCTTTGCTCAGTTTCATGGATGCTTACCAAGGGTTCTATCAAATTCGAATGGCTCGAGAAGATGTGATCAAGACTTCTTTCATCACAGCCCAAGGAGTTTATGCCTTCAAAGTCATGCCCTTCGGGCTCAAGAACGCGGGAGCCACCTACCAGAGATTGGTCAACCGAATGTTTCACCAGCACCTCGGCAAAACTATGGAGGCATATGTCGATGATTTGCTTGTAAAGAGTAGGGTCGAGGATGATCATATCACTCACCTCGACAAATGTTTCAAAATCTTGAGGGAATACGGAATGATGCTCAATCCAGCCAAATGCACGTTCGGAGTAAAAGGAGGAAAATTCCTCGGTTACATGGTAACTGAGCGAGGTATCGAGGCTAATCCTGAAAAGATCGAGGCAATTATCAACCTACCGACCCCAACCAAGCTTCATGATGTGCAAGTGTTAATTGGTCGAGTAGTAGCTCTCAGTAGGTTTATTTCCCGATCAGCTGAGAAAAGCTTGCCATTCTTCCAAATACTTAGGAATGCAAAGAAGGCTTTTGTTTGGAGCGATGAGTGTCAGCTAGCTTTCGAGAATCTCAAGCTTTACTTGGCAAATCCACCCTTGCTTGCTTCCCCCGTGGAGGGTGAACCTCTTTATTTGTACTTGGCGGTTGCCACCCGAGCTATAAGCTCCGTTTTGGTTAAAATGAATGGAAATGACCAGCTTCCCGTTTATTATGTGAGTAAGCAATTAATACCTTCCGAGGCTAAATATCCTTTGATCGAGAAGCACGCCTTGTGCGTAGTTCATACGGCCAGAAAACTGAAACCATATTTCTTATCACATCCGATTGTGGTGTTAACTCACCAACCACTAAAGACAGTGTTGACCAAGCCCGACCAGGCAGGTCGACTAGCAACTTGGGCTATTGAATTGACTTCATTTACCATCGAGTATCAAACCCCGAGTGCTCAGAAAGCCCAAGTTTTGGCCGATTTCTTGGCCGATTGTTCATACCCCGAAGGCAATACCGCACCTACTCCGACCGTACTACCTGTTCCAAGTGAACAGACACTGCCAAGTACCGAGGCTGTTATGATCGGAGATGATCACATGATTGCTAACAATCTTGTGATCGAAGAAATTCACATTGAACCAATGGATGAAGATATTCCTGAGCTTGTCGAGGTCCTACCACCTCCACCCCTCGGAATGCCACCTCTTGAAACTATTGAAGCATTCATGATGCAAACTGCTGAAGAACACAAGAGGGAGGCCAAAGAGTTGGACACCATGCAGAATCCTACCGAGGATGCTTGGTTACTCTATGTCGATGGATCAACCTTGGGAAAGGTCGGTGGAGCAGGGGTATACCTCCGAAGCCCTGAAGGAGCGGAGATTGAACATGCAATACGACTCAATTTTCCAGTGACAAACAATGAAGCTGAGTATGAAGCATTAATTGCTGGACTCCGATTTGCAAAAGCAATAATGGTGAAGAAGCTCAAAGCATACACCGATTCCCAGTTGGTTCAATCCCAATTCTCTGGTGAATTCTCGACAAAAGGAGCCTGCTTAATGAAGTACCTAGAGTTATTAAAGTCGATTGTCAGCCACTTTACGGAGTTCGAACTCATCAAAATCAAGAGAGATGATAATGACCGAGCGGATGCCTTGTCGAAAATTGGTTCTGCTTCCAGTGCGATCGACACTCGAAATGTCGTCATGATGAGCTTCCAAGACAAGTGTATCACCTCGGCAGGAGCTCTGGTGATGGCAATCACCGAGACTGCAAGCTGGATGACACCGATTGTTCAATTCCTAGCCAATGATAAACTTCCTGCCGACCCTAATGAGGCTCGAAGAATTAGACGAGGTTCCCTTAGATATTTTTGGACTGGAAAAGATTTGTATAAGAGATCCTTCTCGGGAGTCCACATGAGGTGCTTGCACCCGAATGAGGCAAAAATGGTCCTACAAGAGATACATGAAGGAAGCTGTGGAAATCACTCAGGAGGTCGGTCCTTAGCCATCAAAATCCTCCGACAAGGTTATTACTGGCCGACTGTCCGACAAGATGCTGCCGACTTCTATCAAAAGTGTGATGACTGTCAGCGTTTCTCTCGAGGACCTCATGGCAAGAATGAACCATTACACCCGACGACTGTCTGCTGTCCTTTCGATATGTGGGGAATAGATATAGTCGGTAAATTTCCCTATGGATCCGGCCAAAAGAGGTTCCTAATTGTTGCAATTGAGTACTTTACTAAGTGGGTCGAAGCTGAAGCAGTTACCCATATCACCGAGGCCAGAGTCAAAAGTTTCATATGGAGGCACATTGTTACTAGGTTCGGACTACCGAGAGTGATCATAAGTGATAACGGTGCCCAATTCAGTGGATCGGTACTCCGCCGATGGTGCCAGGAAATGAAGATCGAACAAAGATTCACATCGGTCGGCCATCCACAGGCAAATGGCCAAACTGAGGTAACCAATCGAACAGTTATGGACAATCTGAAGAGAAGGTTGGCCTCGGCCAAGGGCGATTGGGTTGATGATTTAGATGGCATTCTTTGGTCATATAGAACTACTTCTCGAACTGCAACACAAGAAACACCATTTAGCCTGGTGTATGGCTCCGAGGCTGTGATACCTGCCGAGATTGCGGTAGAAACTTATCGAATCCAAGGCTACAATCCGAATGATAACCACACTGCTCGAATTTTTGACATTGACATGATCGAATCTGCTCGAGGAGATGCCCAAGCACGACGATTGAACTACCAGACTGCCATGGCCCGAGTATATAACAGGAACATCAAAACCAAGGAGCTACAGGTCGGTGACCTTGTCCTTCGGAAGGCAGACATACTTGGACACCCCGGGAAGCTATCACCAAAATGGGAAGGACCCTTCAAAATCCTCAAAGCCAATCACAATGGCAGCTATGAGCTCGAGGATCAGTATGGAGGTCGGCTGAAACGCCCATGGAACATCAAAAATCTGCGCAAGTACTATTGCTAGGAAGCTAGAACTAGATCTAGGCAATGCAACCCACTCTTCGGGATATGCACTCTTTTGAATGATTGTAACAATCAACTTTTGGCATTACCAATGCAAGTTATCTTTTTCAGTTAATTTAAGTCTTATTACCTAGTCTTTAATTACTTTCTACCGAAATCCATGTGATCGTACAACCCAAAGTGAGGTACAAGTACATCATGTCGGATAAATGATAATTCAGCTTAATCTCCGAATAGAGGGGTTACGCTCGAAGTATTCACTAAACGAGTAGATACGTTTACTGATCGGCCGATGATGGGTATTTCGTACCACCGAGCCTACTAGTTTATCTATTCTCCGACCTGAGAGAATGGAATTTTCTTGATGAAATAATAAGCTAAATCTCCGACCAGAGAGACTAAGTTTGAACTTTCACTACAGAAATAATGGTATGTTACCGAGCAAACCACCTTGAAAAAATAACTAGGTTCTTGTTATTGTAAGAATCTAAGTTATTTGAGACTATCCTCGGCGAATCTCCGAATAGAGAGAGTAATACACAATCTAAGCGATTTCCAGTTATGTCTCCATACCGAGGGACTATACTTGAAACATTATAGATAGACAGATTTCAAGTCCAAATGATATATGACAATCTACCGAGTCATACATGACCGAGTATAATAACTTCTAAAGATTCTACTCTATACGAGTCTGAAGAGTCGAAGGACAGACTGGACTAATGTAGCAAGCAAATATTATGATGCTCGGAAATAAGATGAAAGCGGAAGGATAAACATAAAGGAAATATTCGAGCCCTGGCAAGGGCTCGACAAATGTTAATATCCCCCACAAGCCGGGGGACTGGCTATGTAAATTCTGCCGCGGAGCGGCACTTGTTCATCAAAATGCAAAAATTACAAAGAAAATAAGTATAAGCAGTTAAATGGCATCGGGAGGAGGAAGTGCGGGATCGGTCGGCTCAGGGGAAGGAATCTCCTCATTCCCAGTGAGCGTCTCGTCATCGATGTAAATGGGGGGAACCACCGGAGGCCTTTCTCGGATTCTGGCCAGCTCCTCGGCGGATAGACCTTGGACATTGGCCGGGAAGTCTCGCCACCAGCGCTCGTTGAGGCCTTGACAATAATTTCCCTTCAAGTCCAACTCCCCGGCCTTGTACACCTCGGCCAACCATGAGGGGAACTTGGGCACCGGATCGACCTTGTATTGAATCGGGCACCAGTCCGGTTGCACCCAAGCCCAGAACTCATCCTCCATGACATCCTCCATCGGTGGATCAGTCTCCGGAACAGATTGAAGCTCGGGACCGAGGTCGGGAGACAACTTATCCTTGATGTCCGCCGGAATGACGATCCCCATATGGGCCAATTGCCGAAGTGCTAGAGCATGGCCGGTCTCCTTGACAGTTGAGACTCGGTTGCAAACCGTGTACTCGTAACCCAGCCCTTCCCTATAGGAGTTCACGGCGTCGACCCTGCTGCTGCTTCCGAGTCGGAGAAGGGTCTTCTTCATATGGTTCCTCGAATTGAGGAACTTCTGAGCCAAGAACATAACCCTCTTCATCCGGGTGACCAATCTTTCCTTCTCGGAGGTCAGCCTGTCCACGTCGGCCACCAGCCGCTTAACTGTGACTTCTCCTTGTTGTTGGCTCTTGATGGCCACTGACAGGCGGTCCTCGGAAATTCGCAGCTGGGCCTGCACTTCATCGAGCTCCTTCTTGAGCTCGGCAACCCTCTCGGAGTCGTCGGGCAAGACCCCCGCCTCATTGGCTATCACCTCGCCCCAGGTCGCCAGCTGCAAGTCGGAAAGTAGGATAATGGTTAGCAATGATAATACTACCGAGAATTGTTACTTCAGAAAATATCAGCAAAAAAGATTTACCTCTCGGCTCATGGACATGAACCTTTGAACCCGGGCGTCGGGGGACAGCTGCGATAATTTCAGCACATCCGAGGCCAGAGGCTCGGAGCTCATCTTCGACTTTTTGGACGGTGGATCGACCACGTCCGTCCTCTTTCCGGGTGACTGAGCGCTACTCTCTCCTCGGTCGGATCCCCTTGTCCTCTTGCTCGAGGAGACTTGGGGAGGAGCCTTCGAGCCACTCAAATTAGTGACCCGATCCTTCTTCCTTATTTTTCCCTCGCCCTGCTTGACCGGGCCATTTCCCGGCTTTGGGAGACCGGTGTCGGCAATTAGGGCCACATTTCCAGGCCCTTCGGTATTAAACCTCTTCTGCTCCGGAGGCTGAATCACGACACCTTTTGTGGTGGTCACGTTGTGTTGCCCAGCCTTGCGCTCAGCCTCGAGCTTGGCAAGTTGCTTCATCGAAAGCCTAGCCATTTCCACTGCATAACATCGAGAATGAAAAGTTAGTAAACAGCCACATTACCGAGGACAAAGAGTTGAACATAAAAGACGACATATAATCAATTCCTATTTCAAAGCCACCCACTTAAAGATTTCCCCTCGAAGCTCCCCAGATAGGGCTTCACCGAGGAAAGGCCAGCTGTATATGGCAGAGGCTCGGCAATCAACAAGTACGGGTTGAACAACAGCTCGGGCCTCATTTTGTGGAACTGTTGCATCCAAGTAGGGATCGCCTCGGGAAGATCCACCTTATCCACGGCGTCCCGCTTAAATGTCCTTCGGAGAATTTTCTCGTGTGCGGCCTGTTGGACGTAGATGTACCGAGGCCACCAAAGGCTCCCGATCGATGAAGTGAATGCCGACAACATCTTGTAATGAGTCCGACCATTGATGTAGTAAAATCCCGAGGTGCCAGGACCCTTCCCAACTTGAAACATTAAGTTGAAGACCTCGGGGGTCATCTCTATCCCATGCATCTTCAGAACGACCGTCCCGGCAATCAGTGTCCCGCATGCCAAGGGAAGCAGCTGAGTCGGGCAGATGTCGAGACCCCGGAGGATTGTACACAATCTTTTGCAGATCGGCGGACGCCATCCATACTCCAGCTGGTCTAAGAAAACCGTTGTGTAACCGATTGGCGGATTGTAGAGAGTATCGCCGGGTCCCGGTGCAAGCATATCCAGTTCCTCGGGGATTGAATAAATCTACCTCAACCTCGACAGTTCCCACCTCTGAACATTGGATTGCAGTATCGGAAACTGCTCGCCCTCATTCAACTCGGCCTCTGGATCATTGATGTTCAAGGTCGGGGATATGAGCATGTGCTCCATTTTCCTCTCGTACCGTAACTGCCATGCCGGAGAATTTTCGTTCCTTTTGGTCCGAGGGACCCGAACCCGGTTGGCCGGCACCCTTTGTCGACCCCCTCTTGGTCGAGCAGCTTGCCTTTGAGCTGCAACAATTTCCCTCGCAGAGGGTCTCCTACTTGTTTCCGACCTGGAGTAGGTTCCAGCCGACGCCCCACTCCTAACTCTTTTACTTGGGGGTTCCTCCTCGGTTTCCTCCTCCTCTTCCTCTTCTTCATCTACCTTCTCCTCTTCCTCGAGAATCGCCTCAAGAGGCTTTTTCCCCTTATCTTCCTCTTTGTCCCCCTCTTCATCCCCATTACTGTCCTCACTAGTACTAGCATCCGAGCTCTCATCATCTCCTTCCCCCGAGGAGGATGAGTCATCACTCGGGTCCTCTGCCTCAGGCTGCTCACCAGTATTATGGGACACGGTGTCCTCTTCGCGTCTCGGAGCTTGGATCTCCCCGATCAGCTCGAGCTCTTGAACTGGCTCATCATCGTCTTCGAGGTTCACTACCTCTGGGCTTTCCACCGGGACAACGTACTCAAAGTCTAAGTCCTCGGGCTGGATCTCTACATCATCCTCACCGATAAGTCTGGTCCGCCTCCGACCACCTATACTTGACTCCCCCTCCTGTAATAGTGGAGGCGGAGACATACTCTGCAGAGGTACTGCTTCACCAGCCCGCACGCCCCGGCCTAACGCCTGTAAATCAACATGTTCACGGACAAAGGCGTCTCCCTCGGGATCCCTCTCATTATCTGGGGTCGGTGGATTAGACGTTGAGACTTCACTCGATGCCCTCTCGGAGCCTGCTCCGTAGGAACCCCCCTCACTTTGGTTTTGACTATCGCCACTCTCGGACATCCTAGGGTTGGGAGAAGACAAATAAATGGCGAGGTCAGATTATATCCGAGAGGTCCATTTATGTATCTTGATTACCGACCACAATGGATACGATACATATATGAGATTATGATACCCTATAAGCTACCTACCGAGCATGCAACAAATATTCGAGGAAGCAAAGCAACAAAGCATAGAAAATTATAAAGGGAAAGTTCAGAAAGACTTACTTGTCGGTAAAAGGATTGGAGATTGCAGAAAGCTCGAAGAAATGCTTGTGGAGATTTGCCGAGTGCTGAATGCCGATGCTGCTCTGATGGATGTAAAAGTAAAAAATGAAGAATGAAAACGACAGGCCCTATATAGTAGCGGTAAACCCGGAGGTGGGCCGTGGGCCCTTGTGGGCCTCAGGCCAAAATATACGGCCCCTTCGTCCTTTTTCACCCAGCCCTTCGAATTTTTGCCCTTTTCACCCAAACTCAAATGTTTCCCGCCATTATGACCCTCGCCAGAAATCCCACATGATCTATCTCCCGACACACTTATCTTACCTCGGTACATTTCCCCTCGGCAAGACTTTGGGGGGGGGAGTAGTATACACATACACCATAAAAATCCACACCTCGACAGATATCCCCTCGAAAAACTGCCCAGAAAATTTCTTCACCCTCACCAAACACGTACATATCGGAATTCATCTTCATAGTTCCTCAACTATCTTCTACAAAGATACTTGGAAACTGGGGGGACATATGTTAGGGAGTAAT
>JAYMSL010004212.1:0-11388 GCA_036897195.1 Plantago coronopus | reverse complement strand
ATGCAAAAACAATACAAAACAAGACTAAAAGTGGGGACAAACCCGCGTTATGGTTAGCGAAAAAGGGCAATAAAAAGTGCTAAATTTATTGTCATCATATTGCTTCTGTCCTTATTTGCATTCTGATTTATGAAAATCTATGCGCTAGTTTTGGTTCTGTCTTTCTGCACATTGGCATCTGCCCTGATTATTAGTTATTTAACTTCTTCATCGCACACCCTAGGTCTCCCACGATCCCATCAGTATCAACTATTTGTTGCACATATAATTCTGTAGTTCATATTATTCTGGAAGATAGTTGGAATAATCTGAAGTGCTGTTTAGAGAAGATATTCGACCTGGTCAAAGTCATAGATGAAAGACACCATGAATAGCTCCGTAAGACACTGTTCCCTCACATATTCGAATGCATATGGGATGGAAGAGCAGCACGCGTGTTCACTCAGACAAACTACAAGATCGTTGACAAGATTAAAGCTTGTTATGATCCAACATTGGATAACTTCACTATTGGTGGGAGGACGTACACTCTCACGGAGAATCACATTTGTTCAATCATGGGGATATGTGATGGAGGTGAGCTAGATGTATCTCAAGGTAAACATAAGGCCGAAAACATACCCCTCCTTACACTCTGTGAAATGAATGGCAAGCCCAACTGTACGAACATATATACTTAATGACAAGCACAACTGTACGAACATACTTCGCGAGATTAAGGAAATGAAGGACAGGGAGAACTGTAAAGAAGATTTCGCGAAACTGACATGTTTATATATTGTAGGCATATCCTTTGCTCCTCCGGCAAGTGGAACTGTGGGAATGAATTAGTTCAGGTGCTTTAATTATATGGACAAAGCCAGAACTTACAACTGGAGCAGACATTTTTATGGTATTTGAAAGCGCGCACTTGGAGATGTATTACACGTATACGTACACTTACATTTCTTTACTCTTTAAAGCGTGAACTTGAAGTGACATTGTTATTTGTTACTCACTTGCTTCTTGTTTGTATTTCATTAATGTAACTTTGGTTGTGCGAGGAGACGTAATTGACATTAATTACTCTTGACCTACCGCATGGAATTCTCGAGTTCATAAGGTGGGATCTCCGTAAGCTGCACCGGGTGATGGACACGATCAAGAACCTCATGAGGGAACTTGGTGCCAACAAGAATACATATACTGGATCGATTCACTTACTCTACAATTTGTTAAGAGTACTTAATACATGGATTTACTTGTTAGTTTCGTGACATGAGTATTTTGTCTTGCAACTCCAACTTCTAGAAAATATGACAGACCATGAGAGGAACATGTTCGACCATTAGATCAATCTTCTGAAAGTGGTCCTGTCCTCGTCAGATCAGAACCTGTTAGACCTCGAGAGGGCGATCAAGTAGACATGCAAGGAACTTTTGTCTGTTCTGGTTGAAATTAATTTACAAACTAGGTGCGGAATGGTAAGCAACATCTATTGCGTTTGCGATTCGCTTGTTCTACTATCAGTCTATCAGTATGCTAGTTATCCCCACTCCATTACCCGTGGAAGTTTTGGCCTTTTTAAATATGCGCTAGGTTTTTTATGTTATCTTTTGTTACTGTAACTTGACTTATGAAAATCTTTGCATTTTGATACTTCCATGGTTCGTTGATCACTTCACTGTTTGCGCTAGTTTGATATATGAAATTAAATCTCTGCGCTAGTTTTGGTTCCGTCCTTCTTTGCATTTTGAATTTTGAAAATCTTTGCGCTAGTTTTGGTCATGTCCTTTTGCCGTTCTGTAACTTCTTCATCGCACATCCTAGATCTTCCCACAATCCCATCAAGACCAACAATATGCCACACATATAGAATTATGTAGTTCATTTTTATATAGTTTGGAAGTACTTGTAGTTATTTTGCCTGCTGGATGTCATTACATTTGTGTTAATTAGCAAGGATTCACTGTGTTTAACAATTACTACAACTTTCCTTGCAGATAGTTGGAATAATCCCAAGTGATCTTAAGGGAAGATACTGGACCTGGGCGAAGGCATAGATAAAAGACACCTTGAAGAGCTCCGTAAGACACCGTTTCCTCACATATCCGAATGCATATGGGATGGAAAGGCAGCACGCATGTTCATTCAGACAAACTACAAGATCGTTGACAAGATTAAAGCTTGTTATAATCCAACATTAGATAACTTCACTATTGGTGGGAAGCGTACACTCTCACGGAGAATCACATTTGTTCAATCATGGGGATATGTGATGGAGGTGAGCTAGTTGTATCTAAAGGTAAACACAGGGCACAAAACATACCCTTCCTTACACTCTGTGAAATGAATGGCAAGCCCAACTGTACAATCATACTTAATAACAAGCCCAATTGTACGAACATACTTCACGAGATTAGGGCGTCGAGAATATTACGGTCACCCACAAAAGCAGACTGATTCACACTGTCCAGTTTCGGAGCTAACCTCTTCGCCAAGGCCTTGGCCAAAATCTTATAAACACTGACGATCAGTGAAATAGGCCTGTAATCTTCAATAGCAACTGGATTGCGAATCTTAGGGATAAGAGTAATGAAAGAAGAATTCACCCATTTCGCAAGTATAGCATTACTGTGAAATTCGCCTGCATCAAACGCCACACATCCTCCCAGATAACATCCCAAAACCGCCTATAGAAATGGAAAGAAAAGCCATCGGGCCCGGGACTACGATCCACACCGCAGTCCCACACACATCATCTTTCACCTCCTCCATATCGAACAAAGCTTCCAACTCCTCCCTATCAGCATGGCTTAAGCAACCTCCTCCAATTGCGAGATTTGACAGTGGACCCGAACTAATTAGCAAAGAAGCTAAAAATGCCATCCCTAACCGTCTTTACCCCCTCCAGCCATTTTCCACCAATTCTAATCCCTTTGAGTTCGCACTGACGCCCTTTACTTTTTACGCACGCATGAAAATAGCGCGTATTAGCATCCCCTTCCTTCCCCCATTTCTCTCTCGCTTGATGGAAGGATATATACTACTTTCATTTCCAGAGCTCTGCCTAATTTATCCATCGCTACAGCTTGATCCCTGCGAACTACATCCAGTGAATTACATGTAACATTACCAAGAGCAGGAATGTCACCTCCTCGAGCTTCATTCGAAGCCAAAGGGAGATTGTCGTCAGCTTCGTATAATTTAGAGCACCGTTTCTCTACTTCCACATCGACTGAATTGAAAGAATTTTTATGCCACACTCTAATGATTTCTTTGAGTTTCTGCAATTTCACTTTGATCCGAAAGCTGCTCCACCCCTCATCATTCGAATTAACGTCCCAAAAGTCTCTGACCAATTTAGTGAACTCCTCCTCCTTATGCCAGCCACTTAGACACTTAAAGGGCCTGGGCCCCCAGTCAAGTTTTTTCTACTTCAAAACAATAGCCACGTGATCCGACACTTTCCTCCTTAAACCAATTTGTGTCAAGTTAACCCATTTACACATCCACTCATCCGATAACAGAAATCTGTCTAGCCTGCTGCAACAAGTCCCGTTGTCCCTATACCACGTAAAACGCCTTCTATGCAGGGGCAGATCCTGAAAATTAATATCCTTCACGAACTGATCGAAAATTCGCATATCATTGTTGAAGCTCTTTCTGCCAAAACCTTTCTTTCCGACTCAGCTTTGATTTCGTTGAAGTCACCGCAGATGCACCACACATTAGACTTACTGCCAGAAATTCTGCCACTAATTTTCGACCACAACTGCTTCTTCTCACCACTCAATTTCGGCTTATAGACATTCATCACGTAGACTAACGAACTGTCCCATACGCCAGAAATCTCCAAATAAGCTTTTTCACCCCAGATACTCTGTTTCTGAAAGACTTTACTGTCCCAAATACATAATAAACCTCCAGAGGCCCCATCGGCACCAGAATATGCCCACTCGGCATCAGAATTACCCACAATCCTTTTTCGTTTCTTGTAAGCAAAGAAAATCTGGTTTCTCCTTTCTTACAAGATCCAACACCTCCATTCTTTTATGTATATGACCCAAACCTCGGACATTAAAACTGATAATCTTCATCTACTTTCACGAGAGCCTCCCAAACCACTAGCAATTTCAGATCTCATCCCCTCCTCCATTTTGTTTCCGACAACATCCCTCTCTTCAAAACTAGTGAAGAGCTCCATATTTTGGGTAATCAGGCCGGCTAACGCCCTGTGCGGGCAGCATGACCGCACATGGCCTCACAAAATTGGGGCACCTGAAACCTTTACTCTTACTTAATAGATAACTTCTATGTAATTTTTGTTAATATGAAGCACTTTGGTGTGAAGGTAGTATTTCAGTGATTTTGAATCTCTCACTACTCTAGGTCGCGTGTTCTACTCATATTCGGCCCTATTTTTTCCTATTCGTTTCATTTTTTCTTTTCTTCTTTTAATTGTAGTATTCGGATATTTTTTACTTTCATACATGATAGTTGATACTAATACTATATCTTTTACTTACTTAATTTACTTTAACTTTTTAAAATATTGTTTTATTATTTTGAATACACTTTTGGGCACTTTTCTCAACTCTTCTCTTTTTTATTTTCTTGTTTTTATAAATTCTTGTCTTGTTTACTTTCACATTTGGTATATCCTTTTATAACTTCATAAAATATTGTTTGATGAATTTCAATACTAACATTTTACTTCATATTATATGTTTTATGCCTATATTAGTAGTAAGATTTTATTTGTTATACGTATATCTATTTTCTTTATTTCTGTGGCTCCTTTCTTTTCATTTTATTTTATACTTTTATACAATATCTTTTATTTTTATTTTAAATATAATGGAATTTTTTAAAATATGATCTTTACACACTTTAATTAAATTATTTTCATATTTTTAAGTTAACCTTTTTTATTTGTTAATAAAAAACCAAAAGTGCAATATTTATTATATTAATATTTGAGGCCTATACTAATGAATCGCACAGGGCCACCAAAATCCCGAGACGGCCCAATTGAATACCAACCTGAATGCTTTCCTCCACAGCTGCTAAGACCCCAACATCACCTTCTCCAATTCCCGCCTCCCGCGATTGGACATCGCGCTGCATCGGCGGATGGCCACGTCCCAGCGGCTGCGACACCAGAGACCCATCAGCATCGCGCTGCAGCGGCGGAGGGCACTCGGCGATTTCCTCATCCCTATCCTCCATGTCAGCCATAAAGTTCGCCCACCTTGCACTAGCGGAAGCCTTATCCTGTTGTTTCTGAGATTTTCTCGCTTTTCTCTTTTCAGCTCGAGATAATATCTTCTCCTTTGACGGGTTATTAATGATTTCATGATTTGGTATGGATCCGAATCGGATCTAACCACACCCCAGACCCGCCCGCAACTTGTAGACCCGAAGACACACTAATGGATTGGTCTGAAATAATTGGGCTGGAATTTAAATCAATAATGCAGCCCAAGTGATTAGCAGGTATTGGGCCCATTCTCTCCACCCGCCAGCACGCCTTTTTCCGTTGACCTTCCATATGGCTGCTCCTTGGAATTCTGCCTCACCACCTCCATTAATAAACTGCTATAATTATCATGGCAGTAATTGTCGCCGCTAGCTATTCACTTCACCCAAAGCAACCTTGACATGCATATATATATATATATAGACATCTCCTGCCATAGTAATCCAGTAGTACTCCATCCAGTGTCACCATTTCAATTTGCGAAACCGCCTATTTTTCTCCATTCTTCTTAAGTTCCTGTTCAGTTGACGATGACGAAACCCGGCCAAGTGAAATCAGAAGCAGCTGGGCCAAGTTCATCCTCGACGAAGTCGAAGAAAGGTGCATTTTCATTCACAATTGTTCTTGTTTTTACTGCTATGTTGCCAGAGAGTTGGAGTCTTGGAGACATACATTTTTCGATTAAAATTTTGCCGTTTCGCGCCATCCAAATTTCTAAATTAATATGTTTGCCATCCTTCTAATTATGTCTCCTTCTGTCTCCATCTATCTCCCCCTGGATGTCATTACATTTGTGTTAATTATTCACTATGTTTAATTAACAAATTGAACTTCCCTTGCCTTGCAGAAAATCGTCCCAAGTGCTGTTTAGAGAAGATATTGGAGCTGGCAAATGTCATAGATGAAAGACACCATGAAGAGCTCCGTAAGACACCGTTCCCTCACATATTTCAATGCATATGGGAGGGAAGGGCAGCATGCCTGTTCACTAAGAAAAAGTACAAGACCCTTGACAAGATTAAAGCTTGTTATAATCCAAGATTGGATAACTTCACGATAGGTGGGAAGACGTACACTCTCACGGAGAATCATATCCGTGCAATCATGGGGATACGTGATGGAGGTGACCTAGTTGTAACCAAAGGTAAAATTAGGGCAGAAAAAACACCCCTCTATACACTCTTTAATGTCAACACCAACTGTACGAACATACTTCTTGAAATTAAGAAAATGAAGGACAGGGAGGACTGTAAAGAAGATTTTGCCAAACTGGCATGTTTATTTATCGTAGGCGTAGCTTTTGCTCCTCCCTCCAATGGTACACTGGGAATAAATTATTTCAGGTTCTTTAATGATTTGGAAAAAGCCAAAACATACAACTGGAGCAGGCATTTTTATGGTATTTTAAAGCGGGAACTTGGAGATGGTCGAAAAAGCTGTGGTAGGCTGTTATTACCGGTACGTAATCTCTTTTTAATTTCTGTTTTCTTTCTTGTTTGCGTGTATATCGAAGTAACACTGTTACTCAATAGCTCTTGTTTCTATTTCATCGTAGCTTTGGTTGTGCGAGGAGACTTCATTGACATTAATTACTCCTGACCTACCGCATGGAAATCCCGGGATCATAAGGTGGGATCTCCGTAAGCTGCACAAGGTGATGGACAAGATTGAGAACCTAAGGGAACTTGATGACAGCAAGGTATATATATATATACAGGATTCACTTATTTTACAATTTTGATTAATACATGGATTTCACTTCTTAGTTCACTTTAATTGTCTTGCAGCTTCAACTTCTAGAAAAGACGACAGACCAGCGGGAAGTTTTTGACATTAGTGACAGTAGTGAGGAAGAAACTCAAATAAGCGAGGAGAACTACGAAGAGAGTGATGATGAAATCAATGAAGAAGATGAAGATCAACACACTGGTAAGAAATCTGGTGGAACGTATGTTTCTCAAATTGATAGCATACGGGTTAGAAGGTCACATTTTGACTATTGGTGTTACAGATTCCTCCATGCCACCAGTAAAGCCGGAGGTGGATGAAGCCACTGAAGTCTTGCAACTGTGTCATGACAGGAGGAACGTGGTTTCTGGAGAGGATAGTGGTGAAAGCAAGTAAGTTGAACTTGTGATTTGATTGTTTGTGTTTCAATTTCATGACTGCAGATTTCCTGTGAACTTAATTATTCAACTTGTCATTTAATTTTACATGTCCTTGTTATAGGCTCATAAAACTGTTGTGGCTGTATGCAGATCATTTCTGAAAAGGTCAAGAGAAGAGTTTGAGAAATTCGTTCCTGTCATAGACGAACACCAGAAGGGTGTTGATACTCTGAAACTGGAGCTTAAGCATCTGTTGGACAAGGAAGCTGAGTTAAAAGAACTTTTGGCTACCCAAAAGATGAGTACTCTCGAGACTGAATTTAAGAAGATTTTGTCCGAGACCAGAATCAAGATCTCCAACGTCGAGAAAAGGATCAATCTTCTGAAAGCGGTCATGTCTTCCTCAGATCAAGAACTGTTAGACCTCGAGAGGATTTTTTCTTAGCTAGCAGTACTGTACGTTACTACGAGGAAGCCATTTATTACTGCCACTTAGCAATGTTATTAGTCTTGGGGTTTGTTAATATTTGGTTTAACTAGAAACGCTACACACGCGTAGCGTGTGCGATATATGATCTTATATATCCATGTGCTTTGTGAATCTGAATATGTCTACTTGGAAAAAGTAACAATCTTCAATATCTCTACCTTAATTTATCATCTATATATCAACATATCATCATATTCATAGGAAATTCAGAATATGTTGATCAAATTGGTAACATACTCAGATTCACAACATACAAAATTTGCTTACAACAACTCATTTTCAAGAAAAACAACAAGATCAGGCCCGTCACGGTCTCTTCTAGCAGCTTTAAGAAGTCCATAAGCATTTTCAGCTGAATATGGGGCGAGCACTTTTAGCCTATATATGAATATCACCGTACCACAGTCAGTGACACTACATAAAGGAAAACTGAATATCACAAGACTGATTTCATGAAGGGACAAATACATGACACAGTCATACTATTCTATACAGTTGATCCAACACATTATGTTTATGTCCCATTGATGAAGAAATATATTGAACTTTAAGCAAGTGTGTAATATAGAAAACACCAAAACACCATGTATATATAGATAACTTATCTAAAGTCTAAACAGCGATGTGTTTCAGCTCAAGAAATAATCTATCAACTCCAGAAGATAATAAAGAAACCATAACCTCAACGGTTCAACCATTTATTTAACATGAATTCTAACCACAATATTGCTACAAGTCATGGAAAGTTGGAAACATATGATCCACACTACAATGAGCACTAAATCGGGTTAAATAGTACATACCAGATGTTTATTGTCTTTGAACATCCCCTTTCTTTTGATGTGATCGAGAATTTCTTTGCGCTTCAAATATCAGGGCTGCTACTCAATTTACATGACAAACATATATTTGAGTAGATACAGAAGAAGCCGTGTCAGTTCTATGGCATATTGCTCTTACTAACACTACAAGAAGCAAAAAATCAATGTTATTACTATGAGTTGTCATTATTTGGAGCCTTCATAAGCAGGAAACCACCACAAATGCATAAGCACATATTCAATAACCAAATCAAGAAAATGAATCCTAGAAAATGAGATGTTCTTAATTCATTCAATCAAATTCTCATCATTTACTGTGACTACTATGATTTAAACGTACGTAGCATGAACTTTAATTTGTGAGGCATGAGTCTCTTGAAAATGTAAACCTTTTTCTTCTTTCTTTTCATTTTAGCCAAATGATTACATGATCTGAAAGTACACCAAATCATGCACATTATCATTATTGGCATTATACATATGTCAACCTAAAAGCTTGGCAAATTCAAATTAAAGACTCAGAAATGTTGATGTATACTGGTTTACAAATTACTAAAGCATGTAAGATCGTCAATGTCAGGTTTATTAGTTGGAATAAAGTGTATTATTGATGAGGTAATAGAATTATTACAAAGTTTTCCCAGCAAGTCTTTAACATCTGAAACCAATTTATCTTCATTCAGGAATTGAAATTTAACATCAGTGGGGGCAGAATATATGTGGATCTTCTCATGGTTATTGTCATTTGTTGATCAATTCCAGGGCAAAATTGTTAAAAACCATGGATTAACCAGTCCCTCACTAACAGCTAAACAGAACATCAAGATGTCTTGCAAACAACAGAATCTAAATTGCTTAATATAAAACGTTAGAATTCTTCTTCTAAAATAACTAAAAGCTCCCTCTTTCTTCACCTACTACATAACGAAAATGTAAATTTGCATTCAAAGTCTTTCAAATCCAGTAATTTTGAACTCCATATGTTTCAGTACAGAATTGATCATTTGCGAAAACCGTAGTACATACCTTGTGTGTATGTAGGGACCGGAATAAGTCGCCGTAAACATCTTAGTTTCAGATGATACCTTCTCAACAATTAACCGCTACTAACCAATCTCTATCAACAAGACACAGATACAAGCTACCAAAAAATTGCAAACTTAGCCAAACGTAACAAAAACAAAAAAAAAGGCTTGATCTTTTGAACAATCATTGAATAAACCTTTCAATCCATCTGGATGGTATAACAGACACATGTTGCAAAGAATATATAAAATACCAGTACAGCAAGTGAAGATGGATGAGAAAAGCTTAAATTAGGAAGATGAATCTAAGAAGAAAACCTTGGAACAAGAATATGAACTTCCAAACACCGCAGCTGCTCAAACAGTACGGAAGAGACTCCAGTTAACCCTAAATTGATGAAAGATTAGTGAGGTTTTTGATCGGAGCTTCGACGAACTAAAGAACCAAGACGAACTGAAGAACCAAGCGGAACAAGAGAAATAGGGATTGCAGTTGTACCAGATGCTTCTAGAACTGTACCTTATTCAGTTACATTTCGGTTAATTGCAGTTAGTCTTCCTTTGTATATAAAACTGAGCAATACGCTCAATTACTTTCACTTTTTGCAATTCAATTCATCATACTTTGTAAACATTCAGTTATCTCAATTCAGTGAATGAATTTCCTTCGTTTCCAAAGTTGAATTTCAAGGTTTTCAAGAATTAACTCGAAATTTAATATAACAAAAGATTTATGAGTTTAACCATAAATTAATTGAAGAAAATGAAGAGATCCAGACTTTGATTCAGGCACGCCACCAGCTCGTTGACAGATATATCGTATTCGACTATTACCCTTCACTCCCAGCCTAAATACACAAATTATACCGTAGCAAACAGAAGGTATCGATGGAGATGAGCTGAGGAGATGTCGGTCTGGAAGTAGGAGGATAGATAGAAAGAAAGAATGATATTGAATGAGGCTGATTTTGTCAAGAAGAAGCGGAGGAATATGGAAGAAACGAAACAAAAAGGAAAGTAAATTAAACAGAAGACTGCTCACGCGTATAATGGCGTATGTTATACACGCATAAATCTTATTGGCCGAAACTGTTCACTCGAGAGTTAACAATATTAAATCCACTGGGACTTATATATTAGGGTTAATTAATTAAATCACAAATTCAAAGCGTTTGTAGCCGAGTGTGGTTAGCTGATACATTCCTGATTTGAGAGGTCATGTGTTTAATTTTCAAAGAGAAACTTTTGGGAGAGTCCACTAAATGTGGTCTTTTCAAAAAGTCCACTTAAAACCATTACCTATTTACGATATAACATCACCTATTTTAACATAAACATCAATTATTTACATCAAACATCAACTATTAACAATAAACATCAACTATTTTTTAATAAACATCAATTATTTTGCAATACATCAACGGTTTACCATGAAACATCGACTATTTACATTAAACATGAACTATTTTGCTATGAAATAATCAATTATTTTACATTACACATCAACTATTATATCACTAACATCAACTATTTATAAATTATCAACTATTCAATAATTAAAAAAAACCCATTACAGCAACTTAATTTCAAAAATATCTTCTCCTTTCTCTCTAGGTTTCCAGCCACCCATTTCTTATCCCTTCCCCTCCGATCTTCTCCCACCATGTCGGCAACTTAATTCACCCTCGCGCCTCCCCCTCCG
>JAYMSL010004211.1:0-11388 GCA_036897195.1 Plantago coronopus | reverse complement strand
CATATAGTTATCCATTTGAGTTTATTTTTGGAGGTTCGTATTCATCCAGGCTACTTTGCTTTTTAGTTTCATGTTAATCTTTAGAAGCTGTAACTCTTGAAAATCAAAGACTTTCATTTGTATCCCACGTTGCCACTCTCTTACAATTGTATGATCTCCCCGTGTGATTGTTTTTACAATTCTAGCTGGTTCATGTAGGTACATTGAAGGCTCTACTGTCAGCAGGAAATATAGATGAAACTATTGAAAGTGTCTTGAGCAGCATGATCATCCGCTTACTGCATAGAATGTGCAATGCATCTCAAATGGAGGGTATGTTGTCAGTGATGTTTCTTGAACTAACTAATTGGCTCCGTATCAAATTACCACATTTTTTTCAGTGACAGTCAGTGCCTTACTCTGCATCGTGCATATATATGTGTTAAATTGACACCACCGTTACTCAAGTTTCAGAAAAGAATAAACCTGTTAATATTTTCAAAAAACATATTGAAGTTAGTACATGCATTTTTGCGATTTGTGGCTGCTATAGAAGATCTTTAAACATCACAAACATATATTTCAGTTGTCCTGGAACATGCATCCACTCTAAGTATCTTGTAATCACGTTGCACGAGATTTAGTGTCAAATGTTTTTCCAATTAGTCAATTTCTGAATATTATCTCTTTTTCCTCAGAAATGCACTCCCTCCAGAACTTTGAGGTTTATGTTCAGCATTTGATGCGTAAGCTCGGGAGAGATCCTTACATTGGCCAGCGTGTCATCCTTTGTGTGTCTCAGAGAATATCTGTGCTCTCAGAGAGTTTACTCTTTATGGATCCATTTGACGTTGGCTTCCCCAAAATGCATCACTGCATGTACATAATGTAAGTGTCGAAGGTTAAAACACTTTTTCACGTATTTATTGGTTACATGTGATCACATGTCATCTAATGGCAATATGCTAGTGTTCATTTGGTCCTTAATGTATCCCAGCATGGCTCATACTTGTTCTAAATTCAAATGAAAATAAATTGGGGAAGTCGTGGTACGTGTTTGACTAGAAAGTATATATATGGTGTCCTGTTGTATATTACTACATCATTGCATCTTGATTGCAGGAATTGATAAGTCAACTTCATTCAGGTTCCGTCTTACGCAGCTGGTTATCTTTTTATGCATCTCAATTTTCCAACACTTTCCAAGCGCACTTATGCATCTCAACTTTCCAATTCTGTTCAAATTTCACTAACTATGTACAATCCCCAGTCCAGGGGATGCTTCTCATGTTTAGCAATCTACTCTAAGTTAAAGAACATCTTTTAGAGGGCTGAGGTTCGTTTGTTCACTGTTCACTATAGCCTAGTGATCTGGTGCTGGAATTCGTTGTTGGTTCCCTGAAGCTGAAATTTGTCCTATTTGAGTAATAGCTGTGCCAGAATAAAATTGTACTATTGTGATGAGTCCTTGTGAACTAACGTTTGTCAGTAGATAATAGGTGGTGTTAGTGAGACTGTGAGAGTCCCACTCCATAGCGGAACCCATGCCATAGTGAATCATGTATATGGTCAAAACTCAAAAACATTATTATGAAACAAAAATGTGCATAGCATTCCATGTGCAGCATCTGACAACTGATTATTGATGCTTATGCTTTATGGCAGGATACAGCTGATCGAGTGTCTGGTCTCGGACTACTTGCTCTCTTGGTCGACCTGTGAAGGCTTCAATACACGTTAGTTGCTATTCATTGATTGTGTTCCTTTCATTTAACTCCGGGAGAGGCAACATATACATTCAGTTGCTCATGTTATTTCTTAAGCAAAGAAGCCTAGGTTTTAAACAGCAGTTTCGTGCCATAATTTGCTTACATCGATTTAAATAGGATGCTAAAACAATTCCTTTATCATTATGGTGCAGAGCTTTTGGAAGAATGGGTGAGATCTATTTTTCGTGCTCGAAAAAGCTTGGAGCTCTTGGAGAGCAGAAATTCACTGTACATGCTATACATGGACCGGTTAATTGGCGAACTAACAAGACAACTTGGTCAGGTTTCTGCACAACTAAAGCTGCCGCCAGATACTTTTACAAAATTCTTTGCTTAACCGACTGCTTCAATACTCCAGACTTGTAAGTCAATCCTCAATTTTCTCCTACTTTTCTTGTGGAAAAATCATCTATGTTTGACACCCTTACGACGTAATTGTGTTACAACCCTTAAGTATAAGAAAATCCCAGCAACTGAGTCTACTGATCTAGCTCTAGCAGCAGTGATATTAACAGTTGATTGAACTTACGCAGTAGTTTCAGCAGCATTAACACATTTTTGTTGTTAAATAATATGAGTGGTTTGGTTCTGTTCAAGATATGTATATGAACTTGTTTTCTTGCTTCTCGTTTCTTTCTGGGTCATGCGTTTGGTGACGTGTGGGGCTCCATTCTCCTTTATTTCACAGGTTTTTGCAACTTCGTGAACTTTTGTGTCATTTTCTGGTTGACCCCTCTTTCAGAATCTTTCATTTAGGCCCTTCAGACTTGTTCCTTAATTATGTCCTTTACTCTCATGTTTCAAATATCACACCTTTGCCTCTATCTGATGGTGGAAAAGTATTGAACCGCTCATCCTTCTGTACGAGTCTTTTTACGAGCTCTAGTAAAGCCTTGACATATTGCTTTATTTTGCTACCCTGTTATAATTCTTACCCTTCTTTACTAGGCTCAATTTATTGTTGTCTGATTCTCTTCACTCATCAACTTACAAGGCAGTAGAACACTATTTCGAAACGTACCTGACCCTTGGTAAGCAGTTTTACAAACAAACCGTTATAAAATTGGTAGATTTCCCCTATAGTTAGATTTCGCCTACAGTAGGCAGTGTAATGTTGGATTAGTAGCTTCATCAAAGCTGCATAAATTTCTTTGAATTGATCTTACATCAATCATGAGTAAAGTGTCGTAGGGTATTCGTAAAGGGCTCGATTGTATAATTTCGGAACACTCGTCCTGGACAACAAATAAGGCCAATTGTAGGCGCGCACGTTGTAAATTTCCTAATGGATGTTTTAGTGGCATTTTACACCAGTCGGTTCCGCGTACTCGGTCGACTTCCTTGCAACTATCACCACTTGTTAAATATCCATTATATTTAAGACACCCTTACTTCAAACTTCCCACCATCCATCATCATCCAACTCCGGTTCACACTTAGCAAACATGACACAAACGACTCATATGCTGCCTCTGTTACTCGTAGCCGTATTATTACTAGCCCAATCATCAGCTCACGAAAGTACCTCGCCATCCCGGGATGAACCCGGAATTGTCCCCTGTTTGCAACATAGGAAAAATGTCCCCTGCCAAGTTGATTCTCCGAAGATGGTTGTGCAAATTAAAAGAAGGCGGGTTCGATTACCGGGTGGTGTGGGCACTCAAGGTGCAAGACCACGATCAGCAGCCAGTCGCGGAAAGGTTTCGTTGCTGCAAGTTTATTCGTGTCTTGCTTGCTCCATCCTCTTTGCTTTCTTCTTGCTGTAGAGATATGAAGGTCGAATGTCTTAGTGTTGTAAATGGTAATGGTTGCCATATTTGTAATCACTCCTGGGGAGTGTATATAAACTACTAGTAGTCTATTAATAGGAGAACTATGGATTTGATAAGCTACTTGTATTAATGCTAAGATTCTTAAAAGTTACTTTGCTTAGCGGACTTGTGTTAATCACATGATACTTGATTCTTGAAGTGTTTACGCTTTTAGTGCAAATCCGCCAAACAACTACTCTCTGCTCCTATACTACCACTTTAGAACTCTATATACGTCTATACCGTACTTTACTCCTAAGCTACTGCTAGATCACCTTATAACTTTTTATATGTTTACACCGATCTTGTAATTTCATGTCCAAATCAACTTATGCGTCAATTTGAGTTCGAACCTCCAACCTCTCTTTCTCTTTTGCTATTTTGGCACCTTTATGATTCGGTCACCCGCTGTTTCAAGTTTTGTAACGGGACAATTTGTGATTTGTTAATTAGAATTAAGTATTGTGGACTCATAATAATATATAAAAATTTGAGAAATAAAATGAAGTAGTATCTTATTGACACGGATACCCGCATAATACTCTTATTATCTTAAATACTTCAATATATTTAATATAATATGGTTAATTAATGTACTTCTTAATATAATACTAAAAACTTGTATACTTATACATTTTTTTTTATTGATACTCTACTTTGAAGCTTAAACTCCCTCTTATAGAGTTACAGTCTTCAAGGGTTCAACCCCAAATTTTATTCTTGTATAAGTTAATCATACGAGAATAAAATGTCAATTTGAGATTAATAAAAATTTAATTACTTTTAATAAAAGATAGTGGAAAGAAGATACCAGAAAAAAAATAAAATAAAACGTGTACTTGGAAAATTTTCATTTTCTAAATTTAGTATATATATTTATTTCTAAAATCATGTTAACTTTTTCATGAGATTATTAACTAGACTTGTTATTTCCGCTTAGTATTAGTATAGATGTTAAAGTTACGACACACACGGTAGACACACGTGGTGGGATGATTAGTGAAGATTGTTAATAATAATCTACGATTAAGGTGATAAAGCTATAATCTCCATTGATATATTAGCTACCATAGTCCAGATATATCTTAATCTAAGTAGTTCCTTATTCGTAGCGACAAAAAAGTATCAAATAAAACACATGGAACTTTCAAAAAGTTCCCATCTCCGGTTTCTGTCAAAACAAACACATTTCCTCATCTTATATGAAGATTTTTACGATGTTTAAGATAATCGCCATTTCTGCATGTATTTGGGTCATTTTGTTTTTGTCGGGTAAAGCCGTTGATGCATCAATCGGGATCAATTGGGCTCGACTCACCTCGACTAGCTTTGTTCCCTCCGTCTTGGTGGATTTGTTATTGCAGAACAATGTTACGGATGTCAGGTTGTATAACTTCAATGAAGATGTTATTTCTGCGTTTGCAGGAACCGGGATCAGGGTCGTAATGGTTATTCCAGAAGCCCAGAGAGTTAATGAATCTAGCGCCAAAGATTGGGTCAGGAGGAAAATGATCCCTTTCATGACCGTTAATTTCACGTATGTTGCCACTTTCTTCTCCGATTTATTGTTTTTTGGCT
This sequence comes from Plantago coronopus, assembly GCA_036897195.1. Lineage (NCBI taxonomy): Eukaryota > Viridiplantae > Streptophyta > Magnoliopsida > Lamiales > Plantaginaceae > Plantago > Plantago coronopus. The sequence continues at coordinate 6,251 of JAYMSL010004211.1, read as the reverse complement.
ATATCTTTTGTAGTTTCGGATCTGGAACTTTTCATTTCAGATATTTCTTGCTGTGTATCTCAGCGAAAACATATGTAAAGTTTCATATATCAGTCATAAAGTTTAGATATTAAAGGTGGAAGGTCTTAAATTTTTCTAAGGTTTAAAAACATTGCACATTCAAAATGAAACCTTACATCGTCTAATAATTCGAATTGTTGCAGGCATGTGGTAGTCGGAACGAATGGATTCCATGAGGCAAGGTGGCAACAAAAACCGTTTAGCACTGTAGTGACCGCAGTAAAGTTGGTACAGAACACATTACATGAATTCGGTTTTACCAACACCAAAGCCATGCTCTCCAATTCATACACCGGAGTTCTTGATCCCAACATGACGAAACCATCAGAAGCAGCCTTTAACCCTGACGTAAAAGATTATATTCTTGAATGTCTCACCCTCTTCAATCATACGAAAGCCCCATTTGCAATTGACTTTTTCCCCATTCTATACGTAGATCTTTTGAGACTCCCGGTTGAATTTGCCTTTTTTGACAACAAGTCCGCTCTTACTATTCCTGACAATGGACTATTGTACACAAATCTGTTTGATTACATCTATGATTCTTTTGTTTGGGCACTCAAGAAAGTTGGATTCGATGACATGAAGGTAGTCGTTGGGCAGATTGGTTGGCCTACAGATGGTTGGGCCTATGCCAATGTTGCATATGCTGAGCGGTTCTTTAAAGGCCTGTTGCCTCATGTTATGAGCAATCAGGGTACCCCTATGAGGCCAGGTGAGCCTATTGACGTTTTCATCCATACATTGGCAGATGAAGTAAGGAACCCCTCAATTGTACCATTCATGAGACACTTTGGGATATACAGAGCCAACGGAGAACCCAAGTACAAGATTGATCTTACTGGTTTAGGCCGCGATATGTATCCTGTAACAGCCAGAGGGATAAGTTACATGCCACCAAGATGGTGTATCTACAATAACGGTACATCAGATAAGGCAAAGCTCGATAGACTGTTTCACTTCGCGTGCCAAACTGCTGACTGTACTTGTCTGTCCCCGGGAGGTTCTTGCGGAATGCTCACCCATCACGAGAATATATCATTTGCATTCAATGCATATTACCAAACAAATTTCCAGAATGATAACTCATGCATATTTGAGGGGTTGGGTACTGTTGTTCTGGAGAATCCATCCAGAGATGGCTGTGTGTTTCTTGTTGAAGTTGTGCAGGGTAACCAGCAACCAACTGAAGTTTGGTAGGGTGTTCTTTTATTGTATCAACAGTATCGATGGTCACCATGCGGATCTAGGAATTCAACTTAAAAAGGACAGATTATTAGAAGTATTTTTAAGTTGGTGAATCGAGTCGAGTCGAGTTGGATTGTGAATTGGGGTAATATAAAAACTTGACACGATCTTCGTATGCATATGATTAATATTACTTTCTTTTATTGAGTATGCATCTATATATCTTCGAGTATATATAGCGTAAACCCTTATGAGTAGAGAACATCTATAAAGATTAAGAAATAGTTTGCGTATATGTATATATATACCTTGAATGCTTTGGGCACACATTGTAAATTACACTTTTGTAATTGTACTTCATGTCAATTTTCCCTTTTTTGTATATATATTGAGATCGATACTATCTCACTACAAAAATACACAGCAAAAGGAAGGAGCAACTGTGAGGGATCCCGCTGTTTCCTCTCAGTTGATGTTTTCCCTTAGAAATTAAAGATAACATACAGAGCTACCGTGACGAAATAATATCCTCTCAAATAGTAAACACTTTTCCCCTAAATTCGGTGCCCCGTTTGTAATTAATTGTAACTTCAGGGATTGGTTTGTAAAACACAAAAGAAAATCTAAAATAACTCAAAACCCTAATCTTCATTTCGACACGCTAACTGATTAGCGACTCGCCCAACTATGGCGATTCGGAAGCTCTTGCTTGCAGCGGTTCGTTGATGAATCCTCTGTCTATTACCTCACCGATCCAGAAGCGACTTCGGACTTTTCATCGGATGCATCTGTGTTTTCCACTCCTCCTCTCGTTCACCCCATCATGCTCAACTCGGAGTCAAAGGTTCGATTCGGAATTACGTTTTGATTAGATTGATTTTGTTGTTAATTTCTTACGGTTTATGTGTTGTTGAGCCGATGAAATGGAAGAATTGTGAATATTTTGATATCCGTTTGGTGCAATTTTGCTAGTGCTGTATTATCTAACCGTTGATTCGTTTTTATGCCTAATTTTGGAGTTAATCACTATCTGCTTGTTTGGTTAATGTCTTTTGGATTATTGAGTTTTTCTAGCTTCTGTATGTTATCAGTACTGAATTTGAAGCTGTAATTGCTATTTTGTCACTGCAATTTGCTTAATTGTATTTGTTCGTTGGAAATATATACTAGCTGGATTGTTGATAGCTTAGTTTCTTTTGTTGTTTTTCTGATGATAGTTTTTTGTTGCTGTGTTTAACGACTGTACCAAAATTGGACTCCATTTCTTCAAATTGTCATCTTAACATGCAAAACATTTGCTCATTTTCAACTTGATATATGCTGTGTACAGGTGCTGCAGCATATGAGAACGACGAATTGCATCGTTTGCTAGCAGAAATTCTCAAGGCCTGATCGTCTTCTTTACTTCTACCATGCTGAATCAATAACAGGACATTCACCATGAATGAACCATCACAAGGTAACATTATAGGTCCATCTCTAGATAACCCGTATTCGTCTTCAGTTCAACAGTTCCCGAATCACCTCGTTCCGAATATACATTAAAGGCAACACAAATCGCTTCCTATCAGCTCAATAAGTAGAACTCTTGAGTATTAGGTGATTTTTCTGTTTCTGCTTGAGCGACCTAGAAAGAAACAGAAACATCATGTCATACTTTGGAGTTGATTTGCACATAGAAACAGAAACTCAAGTTTTGTTAGTTAGTTATTCATTGTGATGCTTGAGCCGACGAAGCTTCTCTTCTGCTTCCTTTTGCTAATTGGTGTTTGTTATGACTTCTAAACACCTAAAAAATAATCGTTGCGGGCGCGGATTGTTTGAGTTAGTTGTCGGATTCGTGTGTTAGATTACGTTTCGGTTTCTACTCTGTTTCTTTTAAACTCTCTGTTTTATCTTATGTTGATGTGTTGTTTGAATTGAATTGAATCAAAATCTACATGACTTCAGGTTTCCACTACCCTTGTTCATTTGCTTCTCCTCCTGCAGCTCACATCTTCATGCTCAACTCGGAGTCAAAGGTTCGATTCTCAACTATGCTTTAATTAGACTGCTTTTGTTGTGTAATTTCTTCGATTAAGGTTTGGTTTTAGTTGTACGGCTAGCTTGGCAAGTAGCTTATGGAAAGAATTAAGCTAATTGATCTGTTCTAATGTTCGATTTTTCGCAATTCAGCTAGTTTAGTTGACACATCTGCAATATAGTTTGCTCATTAGCTGTTAATTTGACCTAGATTGGCTATGAAGTAGCTTATCATGTCATCTAGCGTTGCTAAATAGAGCCACTTTTGTATTGTTCCAAATGTAAATGTTTGGAGTATCATGTGTTCTGACTTCTGCTGAGCATAATTTCATAAGCTTCTTTCGTGTTTTACTTTGGAATTCAGGTGAAGGAAATCCGTAGGTTTGCTGATAATATAGTGGAGCTTGGAAAAGTGGTATGTGTTTGTACTATTTTGAGCTTTTTAGTTTATAATGATGTGTTGAGTTCACCATATTCTGTCAGTTTGGAATTTGGATATTATCTATGAGCAGTAAATCATCTGACTTCACTAAATAAGTTGCATCTGCCATGGATATAAGTTGACTGTAGACGTTCTTATACAGGACAAGGATAAGCTGATTAGCAACGTCAAAACCCTCCAGGAGTACGTCTGTTCATTAACTTTGCAGGTATGTTTGTAAAAGTACCTCTGCTTAAACCTAGAACGGTGTTTTTTAATGGGAATTAGTTACTTCATTTGGGTTTTTGGAAAGCATCAAGTATTTAGGTCTATCATTTGTAAAAGTACCTCTGTTCATTTGGGTTTTTTAATGGTGGATATCAGGAAACGGACCGTAAGTGTTTATATCTTAGTGATTGTTTTCTCTACTTGCTTTTTAGATGCCAAATCATTTACGACTTATTTTATGGATCTTGCTTTGCAAAATTCTTGGGTAGTTGTTGATAATTACATGGTTACTGATATAAATCTTTATTGGTAGTCTTTTGATATGAATATATAAGCTCTGTTTGCACACTAATTGGGACGATTATTTATTAGTGTAGAGTTTTGATGCGAACTGGCATGGTTTTGTATCCGTCTGGTAGAGTGTAGGGTGTTAGCTAGCTGCTTCTTTTTACTGACTGTGAGTTCTGTGTTTCATTGATAATTGGTGTTTGTTATGACTTCTAAACTCGATTTTTATGACTTCCAAAACCTGATTCATACCTCAAAAAATAATTGCACTGTAAACTTTGTTTTATATATCTTGGCTCCAAACTTTACTTGTTTTATAATGTTGATATTATTTGTAAATTTTAGTTGCTGGACTACTTGCTTGGCCATAGACATATAGAACTCTGTTTCGGAAAAAGGCATGAGGGAGATTACTTTTGCAAAATTTAAGTGGTATATTAAGTATTAACCCCTCCATCTTGGATCCTTTCAACATAAGAGTTACCAGGATATTTCATCCATAAAGGTATACATAGATGGGGTATTAGACAATACTTAATCCTTTATGAAATTGAAGTGACTGGAGCGATGATATATATATATATATTTGTACTCGACGCCAAGACAGAGAATTGAAGTTAATTTATGGCCTTCGTACATGTGATAAGATCTGGACTGTAAATTGTGTGAGTGGATTATGTTACTCTTTTGTTTCTTGTTTCTTTGTGATACTTATATGAGCACATATTTCTTTTCAATGTGGTGTGCATCTTTGAATGTCATTTTATAAAATTTACATGTCTAAACAAGTAGGAGGATTATTCACATTATGATGTTGCATAACACCTATAAAACATAGTTAGCTCTTGTAACTCTTCTTTTAGAATCTGATATATGCAAAATGTTTCAGATATTGGGTTTGGCTCAATCCACGTCTCTGTTTAGTTCTTTATTTAAAGACTTAGATGAATTGAACATTTTGTGAATGTATCTGAAACAGGGTTATCCAACTTTTTATCCATGTGGCTGGAACATGGTCAGCTGTTCACCTGAGAATCTAGCCGTTCAGATTCAGATTGTAAGTTCTTCATAGATAGTAGATAAAGGATTTATGTGGCAGCATATGATGAATGTATGTGTGTTTCAAAGAAGAAGGGGAATAGCAGTACAATCTTAAAACGCCTCACTCTGTTTGATGTAGGATGTATGTGAGTTGCAGAGTCTCTCTCTCCATCCTTCATTATATGCAAGAACGTGTTTGAGTTGGATGTTGTAAATTTATGCCTTCTTTGTTTATCTTACTTGCTAGCTATCTGTGTTGCCTTGAAGTATCTTGTTTCTCGGTTAACTGCTTGCTTTGTGTCTGCTAGAACTGTTAATTTGACTTTTTGTTGAACTGTATTCTGTCTGGCTATTCATGTATATCAGGGAAAGATGGGTAAACTGTTACCTTTGTGGTCGTAGGGTGAAGACATGATGCTGCAGTTAGGGAAGTGAAAGAAGAATCTGTGGTCGTAATATTGATGCAAGTTCTGCGGTATCGACTTGATTATATAGATTGTTGTATCTTATTAGGTTCAACGCTGATATTGTATTTTTAGGTTGGATGTAGGTTGTTTAGTAGGCAGTGTCTTAATCTGTTCTTGTACTGAGCTAAGCTCCTTGTTTTGGCTTATTAATGAAAATTCTTGGTAATTTAAGTGTGCATCAATTTTCAGCTTTTTTATTTTTTTTTATTTTTGGACCTAGCAACCGTGAGGAGATGTGAGGAAAATAATCCCTCACCCTTGCCACTTGAGCAACTGTGAGGAAGACTTTTGGCCTCACCATTTAGCAACTGTGAGGGACCTAGCGTGACGACGAGTGAGGAAAATATTTCCTCACGGTAGATCAACTGTGACGAAAAAACGGGCTTTTGAGAGGAATTTTTTCCTCACAGTTGCAACCTTTTTTTGTAGTGTGTATTAGTGCACTTGTAGTGTATCAGTACTTGTTTTGTTGTATTAGAGTTCCACGTAATGCATTAGTGTTTCATTTTTTTTTTACTTTTCTTAACTTTGTTCCA
>JAYMSL010004210.1:0-11389 GCA_036897195.1 Plantago coronopus | reverse complement strand
TAGCAGAAATTAGTATTTGTTGATTCTCTGAAATATACTGCTAATTTGTCCTAGGAATGATGCTCATTGCATTACGGGTTTGGATGCAGTAACCAGGGGCGGAGCCAGAAAATACGTATGGATGGTGCTATCTGCTATATGCTATATGTGAGACATTTTCATATGAATTTTGTACTAATTACACTATAATACTTACTAAAAGTTTCAAAAAAGGTGTGGCTAAATCCACAATCCTCACCACAAATTTAAAAAAGGGTGTGGCTGAAGACACAGGTAGTACATATACTACCTCCGCCCCTGGCAGTAACGCTTATATGCGATGCATATGATCGAAGAATAACTGCGATATTCTAAGCAAACGCTTGTGTTCATTTTACTGCGAGTAAACATGCACTAATAGACAAGTGTTTGTGAACAGAACTACAAGTCAATATATTCATACTTCATATCTTACTAGTACAAGCATGGACATTGACTCCACATCAATCACATTTCTATGTCTTCCAGGTCCGGCAGAGGAAAGCGTAGGATCGCTGCAACACCGGTCAGCTGTGCAAGTTGTTCCCCAGAAACATGCATCGACGAGAAGACGTAAGCATTGCCGCCTGAGGCCTTGACTGACTCGACCAAATCGACATACTTTCGCCTCGCTGCTATATCACAACTCCTGAAGAGCTCATCTGTTATCAGCAGCGTCTGTACAGCCATGCACTCATGGGCAGCTTCGACATGCTTCGGTCCGTAGCAAGCACGATCAGGATCGTTCGAGAGCATGGCAAAGAAATCTTTCAGCACTCGTACCTCTTGTGCAGCTTTCGTATCTTTAATTATGTTCATAACATTCGGAGCATCCAAAACCTCTCTAAGACTATGCTTGTAACCTGAGGTAGTATGCACAAGAATGAGACGGGATTTGTTCTCGATGACAGATCTAATCTGCCTCCTCTCCGCCTCCAGCAATAAGTGCTTATGAAATTGATCCTTAGTAAACCCTGGACTAGCAATCACAGCACACCGAACAACACTGAAATCGACGTGTTCAACAAAGGCCTGGAACACATTACTGAAGAATTTGTTTAATGCTTGGTCATAACCAGCAACAGCAGGCCCATGTTTACGAGGTATAGTAGTCTCTATACGAGAGAGAGTAATCGTCACACTCCTGCCAATGAGCAGAATATGAGCCAGACCTTCTTGCATGAGAACAACAGCCAAGTCCGCGCCTGCTTTTGGGTCGGAAGCTTGGTGGAGCACATCCAAGGCCATCGAGTCCCAGACCACCTTCGTCAACACAAAAGGGCGGTGGAGGTCGAGTTCTAGAGTGTGGAACGCTCCAATCTTGACATGTTCAGTCTCCGAAATATTCTTCCCTCTTATGCGCAAGATGGATCCTTCTTTGTCATATTCGACAGCTTCGACTTCAATTTCTAGATTAAGTTTCACTCTTTCTGAAGCAGATCCTCTCAGAACCTTCCTGACAGTGACGGAGAGGACAGTATCACCCTCAGCAATCAGATTGTAAGCCATCCACAAATCATCTGTCTCTTCCGGAGTCATCTTTACGCTCCCAGGGCAGTTACGAACGAGGTTTTCGCTAAGAATCTTCATATTCTTTGCGAGTGAATTCAGCAGTGGCAGATTAAATTGGAAGAAGATTTATGAGTAGTGACTAGTGAGTAGTCTTATATATAGGTTAAAGAGCCTAATTATATATGGAAACGGATTTAATCTAATCACTTACTTAATTACGATCTAAATTCACTTAGGATTAGGAAACAAAATCTTTCTAGTATATGCATGCAGTTTTTACTTAGGAAACTAAAATTACTTTCCGTACAAGATTAGGAAAAAAATCTTTCAATTCTTCTTACTTACTTACTTGTCACGCAGGAAAATACTACAAGTTTTGGTATTTTAAGATCATTCACATCAGTTCACCTAAAATGGATTTTATACTTAAATTGGTAAAAAATCGTGAAAAGGTGAAAAAAATGCAATGCAGCAGATTCCTTAAATTTGATGAGCCGCAGGAAAAATTTAGGGAATTCTTTCCACATGCCAAAATTTAAGAATCCCCTAAAATATTTTCAGTGTACTTTTTCTAAACCGATTGATTATTTTTTAATTTTATATATAAAATAGGGAATCTGATTTTTTTTCATTACTTAATACGTGCGGAAAATTTTATAGGGAGTGAGTTAGGGGAAGTTTTAGGTGATATTTTATAAGGAAACTGATGTGAATGCTCTAAGTTATCCATACACAATTTAAAAGTATTTTAAGTTGTCATTTTTTCAATTTAGGTACTCTGTGACATGTGGTAGTTTAATTACGTGACATGTGTCCAATTACAGATTTGGAAGCTCCATGGTTGAGCTTCCATTTCCGCTATGAAAGCTTCAATGATGAAGCTTCCATGGCGGATTGAAGCTTTCATGGCGGATCTACCATGGAGCTTCCATTGCCGTATCCATGGCGAAATGGAAGAGCTTCATTTTCAGCCATGGAGAAAGCTTCCACGGCCATGGAAGATTTCTTTCATGATCTTTTTCTATTTTTTTGTTTTTTTTGAAAATATTAGAAGTACATTGAGTAATTAACACACAAATAATTTTATTTTAATATCTTTTAGAATTCTTAAATTTTCTTTTATTAGTAATTTAGTTTTTCCCCATTTTAATTAAACGTTTATTGAATTTTTCGCTTTTTGGATACGGTATTAGTAGTTGGAGTGGGGCGGTTTTTTTCATTGTAAATAAGGAATACATAATTTTTTTTCAAATATATAAATTATTTGAGATTATGAACTAAGTCACAAACTTGACTTTAATATAGTACTTAGTATAGATTTTAAAACTATTTTATGAAATTTGAGTTTGTTTCTAATTTGCAAAGATAGTGGGTTCTTTAGAAATTAAGTGAAATTACTTTTATTTACATTTCTACTCAATAATCTTGGAATTGTTCAGTTTGACACGTTAGGTAGTTTATTGAACAATTTAAAGTACCTAAATTGTGCATGAATAACTTAAAGTACCTAAATATGATACTGGACAACCTGAAGTACTGAAATACCTTTTTAGAACTTTTCCGAACTTGTCACTCTTAATGCAAAACTGTTGCTACATTCGTCTTTCAATACGAAAAGAACAAAGAAAACTTGCTGCTACAAGAGTTCAACTTGTTTCTAGTATATGCAGTTTTTACTTGGAAACTAAATTCACTTTCCGTACATTAGGAAACAAAATCTTTCAAGTTTCTTACTGACTTGTCACTCTTAATGCAAAACTGCTGCTACATTCGTCTTTCAATACGGAAAAACAAAGAAAACTTGCTGCTACAAGAGTTCACTGTAATGATCTAACTTCTTTCAAAATTCTAGCATAGTCATAAAACAGCGATGAGTGTTCGCCCTCAAGTCCGACTCTCGTTGACCTGTTGCCCCCTGCCAAATTGTTACAAGGGCTTCCGCCTATAACAAGGTCGAATTTGCCAAATTCTGATATCCACTTTTCCAGCACCCTTCTGTTGACTTCCCTTGCATCATGGACTCGATGTACAAGTTTGCCTTTTTGGCCCGTATGCTCCCACCACCTTTGAACAATTTCCCTGCACTGCTCAGATATTTCTACAGACACTACAACCTTCAATGGGATACCCAGTCGGTGCAGTGCCACCTCTGCTCCACCTATCCCTGAAAAGAGCGATAGTACTTTGATGCCCCCAGGGTACAGTTTCTTCAGCACGGACAGGTGATATGCTACTGTATCGATCTGCGAAAATATTTCGAACAGTGATGTAAGAAACAACACAAAATGTCAATAAACTCGGGTATTTTTACACAAAACTCGGGTACTTTGTTTCACAAGTATGCATTTCAAAGTGGATGTTACGTTTCAGCAGAGTACATTAGGAAGTTTACTGTGGAACATAAATACGATATAAAGTTCAAATATCAGGTGCATTGTCAACTCTGTTTGTTCCTCGTTTTACTTGATTAAGGAAGAGTGTACCTGGAATGAGTTTCCAAGAAACTTGTGTCTGTCAGTCGCGGAATAACCCCGCGTATGATCTTTTGGGAACCCCAATAAAAACTCCATCTCATGTGGCTCTAGATGTGACACTGTGTTTTTCCCGACCCATATCAAATTCCATTTTTTGCAACGGTCCAGGACAGATTTCTGAATCAATAGTGGTGGATCTGCTCCGCCTTTGCAGTGCTCGTCAAGGTCATCTTTTATCCTCTTCGTCAGTTTCGCACTTCCAATGCATGTTAGGAGGCAATTGAGCTTCTTCCTTTCATCCCACGAAGGCCAATATGGCCGAGAATCAGGGAATGCTTCATGTATAGTAACAGGAGTGTTAGTAGGGAGCTGAAATCTTCCTTCGATCGGAAGATTATGAACGTAGCCACGTTTCCTGCACGCAGCACTGAAATACTTGGATTCTACAAACTCTGGGTCAATGTTGTATAGAGAGCTCTTTATAATTTGCCAAACTCCTTTTGGTGTTAGTGCCACGTTCTCATAGTAGAAAAACGGACGGCCAGTGGCGATATCAGGGATGTGTCTTTTAAACGATCCTCGTGGTATAGTAGGGACGCCAAACCCTATCATTAGCTTAGGCAGGAGAGTTCTGTCATCAGTATCACTTTGGTACCTGTCAGTCCTAGCCTTCTTCTTCTTGTCTAGATGAAAACATCTTGTAGTGTGGCCACTGAGGTACTCAGTTGCCTACAATAGTCATGAACTTCCATCAGAACTAAGTTACTATCACGAAAATACAGAAAATATTACTGTTTTCAATTACCAAACCTGTCCAACTCGAGGAAACCGTGCTGAATTCATATCTGAATCTAGATCGATATATTCTGTGTTGTGGTCAGGGAGGTCCTCAATGGCCTACAACAGTTAAGTACTTCCATCAGACTAATACATAAGTACATTTGCACTGAAAATCATAGTTCAGATTCCATGTCAATCACAGTAAGTAAGTTATCGAACCTTTTAAATTTAAGGAACCTATGCTACTACTTCTGACATGAACACTTCATAATTAAATACCGAACAGATCGTTTTTGTTAGCACAAGAAGTTCATAACATTTTTCATATTGAAACTTTCATACTACTCTCTTAATTCATCTGCGATTAAGGGCAATGACATTAATTGTGTTTCTTATAAATATATAGTTCATGAATCCATACACCAGAGTACTATTACCATCAAGCTTAGGTTCTAAAGCCAATATGGTGAAGGTACAAATCACGCGTAATAAAGTTCAAGAATCACTTCAGCTAGCTGAATTTGTATTCAGAATGGTTCATAAACTGATTTAGCAGCAAGTAGTGTGTCATGTGAGTATAATTCAACTTTCGTACTTTAACAATTCATTGTAAAATAGGAGAAAGAAAAGGTTTTGACTTACTGAATATGAGAGTATGGACTCAACTATTTTATCTTCTGAGCTACCGTGTCCTTGGATATAAATCAAAAGGAGAACTAGTCAATATTTAACCTGTGAACACTTGCAATATATATGAACATCATTCTGGAAGACCAAATCAGCTTACCATGTTCCTCTAATGCTTTAGTTACAAAGCGGTCTGGAAATCCCATCGCCAGAAAGTAATTAATGGTCACAGAATGAGGTGAAGAATTGTAAGATGTTGACTGCATCATAATAGAAAATCTAATAAACTTCATGTACATAAAGGTATAATATGCTCTTTTTCTATCATAAGCCTAGGTTAGTCCAGTAGTAGCAGTTATATCTTTACCGCTGCTGAAGTTGAAGCCACATTTTGTTCACAATATGAGTCAATCTCAAGCTCATCTTCTGTGTTCCAATCAATGCTATCACTATCTTGGCTCATTGTATCCTCCTGCAAAACGATAACATCAGCACTTCCCATTAAGTGCAAAGCAATCAGAGAGGTAATGTCAACTTCGTCGTGATAAATTTAGCTTTTATTTCATCTGCATGCATTCAATCATCTCACGTAACCCTTCTTCTCACATCATCTTCTTCTTACAACTTGCACATAAATAACGATCTCAGTTGGTCTCTGCATATCTCTGTTGTGAATCTAAGTTCCACAGTATGCCATCAAACACATAATCAACAAATACAGAAAGCATAGAAACAATCAATGCAATCTTGATTGATTGTATCAGGACCAACAAAACCAAATTCAAGGTTGTCCACAATAAACAGAGATTTAGCAACTCTATTTTGTTGAAACACACACCTCATTCAGACATTTGAGTATCCAAAACACAGTAAAAAACAATGCAAGGCAATACTTTGAAGTTTCTTACCACAATTGCAACTCTCTGCTCTTCTGTAGGATTCTGTTCCAGTCCCAAGCCATGTGCACAAAAAGTTACAGGTTCAGATTAAAAAATTATAACATTTCGCTAACGGAAAGAGAACCAACATAAACAGATTAAAACAAAGACTCTCTCAAGCTTACTTTTTTCTTTAAACATAAACATAGTTTGGTTCAGTTATTTCATTACCAGTGCTGAACTTGACGCCTCATTTTCCACGATACATGAGTCAATTTCGAGCTCATCTTCTGTGTTCCAATCAATGCTATCACTCTCTTGGCTCATATTATTATCATCCTGCAAAACCATCAATCATTCAGCAATTCCATTTAACTCCGAAGTAATCAAATACTTACAAGTGTGGTTTGTGGTGGAAACATTAGATGTTTTATGTCAAAGGTACTCATTCACTGTTCTCATGTAATCCTTCTCCTTGCATCATTTTCTTTTTCTAAATTGCACATTAATTATGAATCTTAGTTGGTTTCTGGCATATGTCAGTCTGCCACTGTTGTAAACCTAAATTGCTACACACTGCGGCATATTGCTTGATTATATCAGTACAAATAACCAAATAAAAAAACACCAAAACTAATAATAGACGTTTAGCAGCTCTTTTTAGTTCCAAATCCGAGCTACATTCAAGCATTTGAGAAACCAAAAACATAGGAGAAAAGCAAGTGAATATAGTCAATTGTCTTACCACATTTACAATGATCCTCTCTCCTGCAGGATTCTGTTGCGGTCCCAATATGCACAAAAAGGTTACATGTTAGAATCTGAAATATAAAATCTCACTAATATAGTGGAAAGAGAACCAAGATAAACAGATAAAACAGAGACGGCGTCAAGATTACTTTTCTTTAAACATAAACATTTTTTAGTTCAATTATTTCATTACCGGTGCAGAAGTTGAAGCCCCATCAATTTCAAGCTCATCTTCCGTGTTCCAATCAATGCTATCACTCTCCTGGCTTAATGTGTTACCGTCCTGTGGGAAAAATAATATTTACACTGGAAGATTCAGTTCAAAAGAACTCTTCATAATCTCAATCACAATGATGCTTCACAATTACCAAACCTGTCCAACTGGATGAATGTCAGGTGAGTTTATAGCTGAATGTGAATCTAGAAGACTATGTTCTGTTCTGGGGTCAGCGAGGTCCTCAATGGCCTACAACAGTTAAGTACTTTCATCAAAACAAAGCTCAATCACCAAAATGCAACTACAGTTTACCTCAACTTCAAGAATTTTAGTTCTGACTTACTTTGTACGAGAGTATAGATTCAAGTATTTTATCTTCTGAGCTACCGTCTCCTGGTACAGAGATCAAAATAAGTAGTCAATATACAAGTGAAACATTTTTGCAATATATATGAGTATCATTCTAGAAGACCAAATATGCTTACCATGTTCCTCTATTGCTCTGGTAACAATGTGGACCGGAAATCCCATGCCCACAAAAGAAGCAATCTGAGGTGAACTACTGTAAGATGTTGACTGCATCACGAGTTACACACTACATCAACATTTCACTAGTAATCTCGATACACGGTTAAACTAATAACCACCTCAGTGCCAAGAAAACAATCAGATGTACCTCAACCAAGTCTTAAACACTTCTGCACAATAACAACCTCGACATCGATGTGCAGTCAACTTTTACATCAATTTCAAATAAATAAACCAACACTTACTTTCCTTTTAACAGTCCCACACAAAACTTAATCACATGGAAAAACATCTTCACATTACATTTCACTATTCTTGTCCACAATACCCAGTAAAACTAAAATTACATATCAATCCAAGTTTACCTCAATCGAGTTTTAAACACTTCTACACAATAACAATCTCGTTACCTCCACATCGCTGCACAATCGACTTCAGCGCAATAACAATAAAGTTTCAACCAACCACAGTCCAAATACAATCTCACCTAACCTTTCTCACATCACCAGACCAGAAACTAAAAAACACAAACTCACAATGTGAATCAATCTCATCCTATCAACGATAATAAAAAGTACTAAACCACCTCTCAACACAGCCAATCATCACCTCTGTCGTCCCTAATCATAAACCGCATTCATCATATACTACAAGTTACAGCTAAAGTAACCATAAACACACACTGTGGGGGAAAAAACAGAAAATCAAAGAGGACATTTCACTAATCTTGTCCACAATACCCAGTAAAACTAAAATTACACATCAATCCAAGTTTACCTCGATCAAGTTCTAAACACTTCTACACAATAACAACCTCGTTACCTCGACATCGCTGCACAATCGACTTCAGCGCAATTACACTAAAGTTCCAATCAACCACAGCCCAAATACAATCTCAACCTAAACTTTCTCACTTCACCAAACCAAAAATAGAAAACACAAACTCACAATGTGAACCAATCTCATCCTATCAACGAAAATAAAAAACAGTACTAATCCACCTCTAAACAGTAAACACAGACAATCATCACCTCTCTCATCCTATCAACGAAAATAAACAGTACGGATTCATCTCTAAACATAGAGAATCATCACCTCTATCATCCTATCAACGAAACTAAACCGTACTAATTACCTTTAAACACAGACAATCATCACCTCTAGCCGCATTCATCATACTAATACAAGTGACAACTTAACCAACCATAAACGCACAGTAAGGGGAAGATTGAATAAAAAAAACCGAAATGAATATTCCATATCTGAACGAAATTCCTCAGTTCTAACCATAATTCCAGCTCCTTTCTCTTCTTCCACCGATTTACCCTCCGATTCAACCTCCATGCAAGCTCAAAACTACAGATTCAAAAGCTCAAATTCAAAATCGCATACACTCAACAAAAATGAACAAAAAGAAGAGCACAGAGACCTCACTTGCTTTACTCAGCTGCTATTGCTCCATGAAAGCTTTCTGTGCAAGCTTCGTTTTGAATTTTGGGAAGAGAGAGGAGAGAGAGGGGGAATTTTGTAGTACAGAGGACGTATGCGTGTGTATGGTGTGCAGGTGAAATTTGGAAGAAGTGATTCGTTTTTATGAACGGAAGTTGTTTGTTTGTTTGTGCAAGCGGTGAAATTTCGAAGTGGGATTAAAGATGAAAAGGGGGTAAATTCTATCTTTTGACCGCGAAGCCCCAAATTACCTACATCGGAAAATTATTGACTAGATCGGGTCTACAATTAATGTGTAGAGTGTAGACCTTATGATGAATAATTATTGAATAGACTGTATCCACAATTAATATGTGTAGATTTTGTGGTTAAGAATGCACCAAATCAATCACTTAATGTGTGTGTGTCCCACACTTGTCTCATACTTGATTGATTGCATGTGTGATGCATTCTCCGGTCTCCACCACAAAATCTACGCAGTAATTGTAAACCCGTCTAGTCAATAATTTTCCTCATACACATCCGTGCTAGGCTAACATATGACCTAAAGCAATTATTCCCGTTTAAAGCATCTGAAAATGAACTGAATTGAACTAAATGGACTTGAATTGAACATAATTAAACTGAATTAAATTCAATTATAAATTTGTACTACACAAACATGAACTGAATTGAACTACCTGAACTAAACAGACTTGAACTAAATTGACCTAAACTGATTGAACACAATTGAAATTAAGGTAAACTGAACACCATAGTAGTAGTAGTAAGGAATTTAGGGGTTAAAAAATAAACTAGACTCAAGTCTTAACATTGTATAGAAATATTCTTCTTTTTTTTTTTCCAAAAATACAGAATCATTTAAAAATGGTCCATCCTATTTTACCATTATGTCGGAATTTGGGTCACAGTGACATGGATGACGAAATCTCTCTTTGTTGTTTAAAGAAAAGAAAAAACTATGATCATGCAATATGCACACATGTTTGAAATATATCATGACGGGGTATATTTATTTCATAGGTATTACGTCGAAGACTATGTTTATTTATATGAATTAAAATATTTAGACGTGTATAATTTAAGACTTCGTATTTGAATTTTACACAAAAAATACCTAAAATTAAACACATAGACTATCAAAAGTCAAAATTACGCAGCTATTTTGAAATTACCGAGTAGACTTTGTTAGAAATTGTTCATTCGTAACTTATTGATTTTTGACATTTGCTTTTGGGAGTGACATCATACTATACGAAGTTACGACCGTGTATTGTCTCTTAACGTCACATCATATTGGTTTTTGGCTCCGACTGATGTCGGTTATGACCGTGCTTTCCGCTTTTGTTTAGGGTGCATTGATGCTATGCTTGTATGACATTGTAGGTGCTTGGGCGTGAAAGCAAACCTACATACGATTTTGTGCTTATTATGACATTTCTCCAGTGTTTGAGAGCTATATATATGCATGCATGATGCATGCTTGAACAATTTTCATCTTGTTCTTGATGTTTATTTGCTCTTATTGTCTTCAACTTTGGAGCTCAAGTTATGGTGTCTGTGTTGTGCTCTTAGCAATTGAATGCACTGGATTCAAGCTTCTATACGCCTTCCCCATCGATTCGAGTACTTCTCCCAGAGTTACACAGTCGGTATAAGGTTATAGCCACCTTCCCTTTCCAATCGATTCGAGTACTTCTCCAAGTACAATATGGATACAATTCACTTGTCCGCACCTTCATGTGGAGATGCTGCCGGTCCAGATTTCTGTTCTGTTAGAAGTCGGGGCGGGGGCATATGTCTAGCCGTATGTATAGATACCTTCACTTCACATACACAAGGATACTATTAGTCGATCTGTTAGGAAAATAAACTGCAAGGGCTCTGTAAGCTGAACAGTTCATCAAAACAAGCTCTAAGCTAAACTAAAAGACAGGAACTGAAGAAAAGTATAGAAGTTCCATTATGCAACAATCGCCAGATGCAACATACAAGTCTCTTGTGTTCGAAAATTAAAATCTGCAGATTAAGAATGCATACAACACAGCAGGGGAAATGAATCATACAAAACAACGTATAGTGGTAACACTATTCCAAGCCAAAGTGACTCAGCCCAATTCCAGAAATCGCCAAATCTAAGTCCTTCAAGACTATCA
>JAYMSL010004209.1:0-11390 GCA_036897195.1 Plantago coronopus | reverse complement strand
CTCTTTCCGGAGACCCCGACCTCGATTTCTCTCCTTCCGGGGCTGGATGGGAGGAGCCGTTTGACTGGGACGCTGCCGAGGTCGACTTAGACCTTGATGACGGATTCGATGAGGCTGGCAATCGAAGCGGAAGAGAACAGGTGACAAACACAACCACCCCCAGTGCGGTTACAAAAACAATACCATGCAAATGGAAACCTCCCCCGCAAGGCTACCTCTGTCTCAATATTGATGGATCAAATTTAAAAGATAAAAAAAGGGCGGGAGCCGGAGCCATTATCCGTAATCATAAAGGCGAATTTGTTAGAGCGAGCGCAGCTTACCTTGGCAACATGGATCATAATATGGCCGAATTCAATGCTATGAAGCTAGGGCTACAATTGGCTACTCCACTACAAACCAAGAAAATGATAATCCAGACTGACTCACAAGTTCTCCTCTCATGTTTTAACAGGGAAGCAGAAGCAACACCAATGCAGCAAGTCCTCATCCGAGAAAGTAAAAAGTTGATGAAATTGTTCGAAGAAGTACATCTGACTTTTGTGTACCGTGAAGCGAACCAAGTTGCTGACACACTTGCTAAGAAAGCCAGCAATAGATCTTTTGTTATTTCTAATTCCCCTAGTACTTCGGATTCTGTCTTTTTTCATTTGATCTGGGATATGTCCCCAGTTTGGCTTGATGATGTAATTAAGCTGGATAATCGTACTTATTGTAGAACTGCTTTATGTTTTAGTTGAATGGAATGAAGTTTGGTGTTTCAAAAAAAAAAACCTACCCTACTTAATTTTTCATTTCTACTCCATTATTTTAACTCATTTTCTTAAACTGCGCGCTAACCCTAACGGGTAATGTTTTGTGGAACGGAGGGAGTAAAATGTTACTTTTACCTTTTGCACATATTTTGACATAAAATATTGAGATATAAGACAAGTGGAATATATTGGAGTAGTTAGGTTCTCTTCTTTTCAGTTGAGGATTTCGGAACTAAATGGATCTGAAGTGAAGTATAAATTTGTATTAATCAAATTTGAATTGATTTGACAAGAGTTTTAATGTTAATTAAAGAAGTACAAGTGTGGTTGAATTGTGATAGTATATTAATATATAGTATAAGAGTTAAGATTGTGTTATTTAAAAGTAATAAAATCATTACATTTTTAAAAACGTAGCATTACTAAGTGAACGTTTAAATGACAAATTGTAACATTCTTCGAGGGAGGGAGTATGTTGTTAATAGAATGTGGAATACAAGAGTTTCGTACATATTCTTTTATTAGAGTCTACTAACAATGTAGAAGTAAAACTCGGGCTGCCAGTTTGTTGTCACTGAATAAAAGACAATATACAATTTATAAATTGCTTGGTATATAACTACGAACCCAGTTATGTCTTAAGAAAGAGTTTTACATTCGGTTTATGAATAAGGTTAAACTTCTAACCGAGTTTAACAATATAATTTACACTTAGTAATGGATTAAAGGTTTCACCTTTACTTAAAATTTATAATCCTCTCTTTTTAAGTTTTTAAGGTTTTAATTCTCAATCATTAATCAACCATCCAACATTTTTAAAACTAATCATATTATTACACATATCCTTACTCTCTTATACACTTTTACATAACATACTAGGGGTCCAACCTAATATTATTCTCATATAAAACCTAAAACTACTTAAAACCAAACACTCTTTTTTTATTTTCATCCTTAAAACTCCAATTATTATTATTTCTGAATTAAGAAATTCGATAACTTTAAAACTTAAGCAAATGCAAATCAGTCACTTAGTTATATAATATTTTATTTAAAGTATTTTAATATTAAGTCAATTATTGTAATTTTGAAACTAAATATTGAAATTTATATTCACAAGTATTGTATGTGTTTGAATTTTCTAGTATTGTAAAGTTTTATTTGTATTTCCTATTGATCTTGAGAATTTTTAGAAGATTTCATTAAAAGTGAACTTTTTGAAAAGTCCACCCGAAAACATTATTTATTTATAATAAAGCATCAACAATTTTAACATAAACATAATTTATTCACGAAAAACATCAACTATTTATAACAAACATCAACTATGTTTCAATAAACATCAACTATTTGCAATACATCAACGGTTCACCATGAAAGCATCGGCTATTTATATTACACATCAACTATTTTTTCATGAAATAATCGATTATTTACATTGCACATCAACTATTTTACCACCAACATCAACTATTTATAAGTTATCAATTGTTCTATCAAGAAAATAAAATGTTTAATAATATACACCACCTATTTTATCATTAACATCAACAATATTGAGTGGACTTTTAAGGTGTACTTTCTCAACAATTAGTATACTTAAGATTAACTTGATGTATGAAGATAATAGTGTTGTTTAGAAAGAAATGGGAAGATAAATGTAAAATTTGGGATTGAGGGTCGGAGTGAAAGCTAGACAAAATTAGTTATGACTTATGAACATAATGTTATATGGCAGGGTCTGAATGTTTGGAAATGACCTCACGAAAGTTTACATTTGAGGGTGGGGGGTTCAGATTAATCTGATCCGAACGCGGCCAAATTAATCCGAATCCGATTTGAAATTTCAAAATATTACACTTAAAAATTTCTCAAGATGAGAAAAAATTGGGAGAGTCTACTATATGCGGACTTTTCAAAAAAACCATTTCATATTAAAAATGAATTAATTACAACCTTTCGCGGGTCAACCCGGCCGGTCGAGTCGACCATACTACTCAACAATATGTGTAAAAGAATTAATACATAATGTTATGAACGAAATGGTTGATGTTACACAAAAAAATAGATGATGTTATTAACATTAAATGTTCTTTTACGCAACAACAACAATGGGTGACATTACGTGAGCAATGAATAATCAAAATAGCTGATGTTATTTATTAAATGATATGTGTTTGACTAAAAATCGATGATGTTAATAATGAAAATAAAAGACAATGATAAATCTATATACAAACATTATCAATTTTTTTTGAAAACCTCAACAAGGAAATAAAAATCAATTTACAACATAAGAAGCAATATTCAAATATCTTCCAGCAAGAGTTCATATACAAATTCTATCATATTCGAACGAACAATGATATCTAGCACTACCCTACACTTTTATGTATATTTTTCTTCTTCGACTTCACAACCTTCTTGACGAAACATTCCGTCGATTTTGTCTCATCATCATCGACCACTTTGCTTATGATCAGAATCAACTAAACAACAAACACATCAACAATTAATGTTTAGAAATCACCCATTTATGCTCAAACACCAGAAAGTAACACATGATATCAATTCACATGCTTTAAACATCACCTATATCAAGCTCAACACCGGCTATTAATACATAAACACCAACTACATCAAGCTCAACATGCAATTTGAAAACACCTGACGAAAAAACATCATATATTTTATTATCAACATAGTCTATGAATGAACAAATACCAACAAAAGAGCTAACATCATCTGTTTTATGAGAAACATAATAAAAGCAACATCAAAAAATAGTTTCATAACTTACATCACATACATCACCTATCATGTCAGAAACATAGGATATTAACAAACATCAACAAAAACATCGTACACACCTATAGAAACATATATACACATGAAAAAAAAATGATTCTAAAACAAAACAAAACAAAACAAAAAAAACCCGCAGAAAGCCAGAAAATAGACTACACATAACATTGGCTATTTAAGACCAACCATCATCAATTACATCACAAACACAACATAAAAATATATAAATGAAAAATAGACCTGAAAAATACACAACAAACAACAATAATTTTAGATGATACCCCAAACATTGTATGCAGCTTCATTGATGGCATTAGCCAACCGATTTGAAGCATCTCCAATTACATATTCACTGGCCAAGTCCATCATTAATTTCGCACCTAACATCACCTATTTAAATCCAAACACAGTAGAAATCTACACAAACAGAAAACTTCAAATCACTAAAAGCATTTTTATAAAAATTGCAAAACAATTATAAAAACAGCTAAAACATAAAAGATACACAACAGTCTTTTACACGCACACAATTCAATACAAAAAAGAATAAGAACACACAAGAGAGAGAGAGAGAGAGAGAGAGAGAGAGAGAGAGAGAGATGTACCAACATGCTTACTACGAGGGGCTGGAAGCTCATGTGTTTACGCATGTACAAACATCTGCTTGAATCTCAACACCTCTGACCGGTTCAGTCGCTTTCCCTTCATGAGATCAACGGAAACACAAATGAATAGTACTCCATATATAAAACATCAGATATTTGTCATACAACATAAGTCATTTGTCAGGTAACACTAGAAACATCACCACCAAAATACTGTAGAAATCTACACACAAAAATTGAAACACTAAAAGCATAAAATCCGCCAAAAACCACAGTAATAGTTAAAAACATAACCTCTGATAGGATATACATCAACTTTTAATTCCAAAACGTCAACAAAAACAATGCACAACACAAAGAGAAAGGACGTCAAACATGGCACATGAACAATATGAAACATATAACATCGCATATATATCATATAACATCAAATATTTGTTAGGTAACATCAGAAACAACCCAAAACCATCACGAAAAAAAACAAAACGGACAAAAAACATAAAATAGGCAGAAAATTTATCAGCAGACTTATTACGAGGGATTGTATGCTCAGTGTTACGGACATCTACTTGAATATGAGCGCCACCGGTTGCTTCCGTCGCTTCTCCTTAATGACATCAACAGAAACAAAACAAGAATCAAACAAAACACACACTAAAATCTCGAACAAAAAACTGTTTAGGGGAAAACCCTAACGCACTCAAAATCTCCAACAAAGAAAAACTGAACAAAACCACAGGTACCTGCTCCGATTGCATTTTCGGACCGATTCACTCCATCTTCACATCCAGAATCACCTATCGTTGCTCAAAAACACACAACACACACTCGAGCCAAAACCGATTTGACAAAAACCTTGCCGATTCAAACTCCAGACAACTTGGCGGAAAAAATAGGCTGAAAATGACTATAATATGAAAATTGAAGGTTTCCGGCAGTTTGAGTGAGAGAGAAGTTACGCTTGGTCTTCCAGAAAGAATCGTGAAGATAAAAAATAAAATTATAAAAAGACCAAAAAATTCCCTATTTATTGCATCCGAATACAACAATATGGATCCACATGTTATAACCCGGATCCGCGAAAATGTAAATGGATATAGTAGACTTTTCAAAAAATCCACACTTATATTTGACTTTTTAAAAAATTAGTAAACATTCTAGCAACACATTACACATGTTAAATCAAAACATTACATCGAATTTTAAGTTGTTTATATTCATCTATAGAGGTTTCCAAAACATTATACATGCTAGACTATAATATTATCCCATTTGTCCGCTTAATAATGCAACATTTGAATTCTGACACAATATTTAAAAACAATATACTTCCTCCGTCCCGCAAAACTTTACCCACTAGGGTTAGCGCACCATTGAAGATGAGGTGAAAGTCGAGAAACAAGAGTGATGTATCTCAAAGAAAGAGGTAGTTTGCTGAAAGAAGGTGAGCATTAACTCGTACAAGTATCCCCTGAATTTGTAGCAAGATTAGCAGGGCAACTTGTACTCATTGGGGAATATGGATTTGCTTTGATCTTTTGGATGAGAACTACATGGTTAACTTATGTACAATTACAGTATTAGTAAAGGACACAAAAGCAAAACGAATGGAAACAAATTGAGTCCAGGAAGTTATTTGGACAGGTGGCCTTGTGCTACTTGCTCAAGTAGTAAGATAAGCAGGCACAAAAGCAGTAAATCCGAAGCCATATATATCGGCTTGATTATCAAACTACCAATACTAGGAAACTGAATTCATTTATGATTCGGGTAAGATTAATTCAAAAGAAATTTTTAACTTACTAAAATTAGTGTTAAGAGATAAATGTCTATCAATTTGGAAAAAATCAGAGTGAGACATCACTTGTTATATTTTCTTTCCTTTTGATTTCATATCTTCCTTCCCTATTTCTTCTCCTTTTTTATTTCTCCGCTCTTTATAAAATAGGCATCATTTTAGGACTGCAAACGAACCGAGCCGAGTCGAGCTATTCAAAAGCTCAGCTCGATAAGCAAGCATGTGTTCGTGCTCGAATTCGAGCTCGAACGAGCTTTGCCTCTCATTCTCGAACTCGGCTCGAACGAGCTTTACCTCTCATTCCTGAACCTTTTGTATTCACCCAGGTGAGTTTTTTATTTCTCAACTCAATTGTTGATATGAAAGTTAGCCTTCCCTATAAGTTCCAAGCTATAGATTTTGGAATAAAGATAGATGTTCTTTTGAGATCTTGTTGGAGTTATACACATTTAATTCATGCACATAGCAACTCCAAAACAATAATTAATAGGATGAACCTAACTGAACTGAGGATTTCAAAACTAAACTGAATTGATCTGAAGTAAAAGTATAAATTTGAATTAACCAAATCTGAACTGATCTGAACTGAACTGAATGGATTTAAACTTAAGTTGAAAAGAACAGAGCCTAAAATAATGGAGTAAATGAAAAATTAAGTGGTGTAGCTTTCTTATTTGGTAATGAGTAAACTTTTGTGTGATACCCGAATAAGGAAAGTTGGTAAAGTTTTGTGGGACGGAACAATATATTGAGATACAGTACAAATGCGATATATTGGAGCTGTTAATGAAAAGTAATACTCCCTCCATTCTTTTACAACCTTCCTAGGCATGAATATTTTAGATTTTTAGCCGTAAAATTATTCAAAAATCATAACATATAAAAATGTATTATTATAACTAACCGAAACTGCATGCATTGTTGAATGTTCCAAGAAATGGGATGGGACGGATTCCCTGGATTTACTCTGTGCCCCATCAACTCCACCAAGCTTTGGTGATCAAATCTAGAGTCAGATTTTGGGGTTCTGTTGCACAAATACTATTTTCGTTCATAAGTCCAAACATCTTTTCTTTTTAGTTACAAACTAAAACTTGTCCTGCATACACACTCGAAAGCAAGCTAATCGATTTTAAGGTGCATTGTGCACGTCTATGTAGGGGCAACATAAGCACAAGTAAACGTTAGGGGCAAAGTGCACGTATGATCAAACTTTAATGAGGAAAAAGTTATTTTCCTAAATTAAATATACGCGAAGTTTGTTAAGTTTGTTTGTATTATATATAGAGGAAGAGAGAGTACCCAAAATACATTGTATTTTATCCAAACTAGACTAGTCCGTTCCCACCTCTAGTTTGATTGCCTTTGGACCTAGCTTGAGTTGTGACATTTTTTTAATCAATACGTCGGGGTTGAGACTTCAAATCACTCTTCGGGAATAAATAGAAAACTATTATTGATCCTACTTTACCGTTACAAAAGAAATTTCTAAAAGATATTTTAGAACCGGTGTGTGAGTCTGTGACTAGGAATTTGCAGAGAAAATGACATAAGTTGGAATGGAGGCAACATCAAGAATCAAGATGCACCAATTAAGGGCTTGATGAGCAGCTGGTCCAAAGCAACTTGTGACCCCTTGTGATCACTGCATCATCATCATCACCTGTGAGTATTATAAAATCCACCAAACATGAGTGCAAGACAAACAATCCCATTATAATTTAATCATTAGTCTTGATTCTCTTAACTAGTCAGCTAGTAGTAGATTTGAAATTTTGCAGCACTACTTATCTACTTCACTTTTTTCTCAGCCCCCCTCACACTGATCTCCTTCCTCAACACACCCTAGCTAGCTAGCCATGGTGATCAAATCTCGGCCATGGCCTATCATATTCCTGATGCTTATTTGTGTATTAGCACATGTACATGTAGCATCAGTAGCAAGCAATGAAGCTGATAGAATTACAAGTTTGCCTGGCCAACCAAAGGTAAGTTTTAAGCAGTATGCAGGTTATGTCACCATTGATGAGAGCCAGAAAAGAGACTACTTTTATTACTTTGTTGAGGCAGAAACCACTCCTTCAGCTGCTGCCCCTAAGCCTCTTGTTCTCTGGTTAAATGGAGGTATGTATATCAGTATATGGTATGTTCTGAGTTCACATCTAATAGTACTATTGGATAAGGTTTTACACTGAGTTAGAATCTTTATTAAGAATCACCGATAGTTGCATAAATTAATCAATTGCATCTCAAAAATCTCACAGTGATGACATAAAGTCTTGTGAAGAACTGATTTTATAATTGATTAACCAAGTGCAAAAATGGTTTCGTCCGGATCACATGATCAGCGATTGACTGATGTATCATTTAAGCTCCAGGTAGTCGTGTCAGAAGCAGGTTTACGTGTGTATTGCTAATATTTAGTTTTTCAAAAATTGTGGAGGTAATGAAGTTGCAAAAGGCACTTTTATAAAGGTGTTAATTAGAGCACTTTGATTTTCAGGACCTGGTTGTTCCTCTATTGGTGCTGGGGCTTTTAGTGAGCATGGTCCTTTCCAGCCAAGAGGAAATGTTTTGGTTAAAAATGACTACAGCTGGAATAAAGGTAACCATATACTGTATTATGTAATGAAAGCTACTCATCATTCCATTATCTACAACGTATTCATTTCAAGATTTTGTGTGTTTTATAGAAGCAAACATGTTATACCTGGAATCACCTGCTGGAGTTGGCTTCTCTTATTCTGCCAATAAATCTTTCTATGCTTCTGTTAATGATGATATGACAGGTCCGTTAACTTAATTACTCAGACTCGTTTAGCACAAATATAAGAACTCAAGTCTTGTGTTAGATCGTCATATAAGAATGATATACTAAAGGAACATTTGACTGTTCAGCTAGGGACAACCTTGTGTTCCTGCAGAAATGGTTAGATAAATTCCCCGAATACAAGAACAGCGATTTCTTCATTGCAGGAGAAAGTTATGGTGGTACGTTTCGGTTAAGATGAAATACTCCTGAAATACAATACTAGTACATTTGTTACTGAAGCAGTTGTCTAAGAGTCTGAGTGAGTGTAAACTTGTGTATCAACAGGGCATTATGTTCCACAACTAGCAGAACTCATTATAGAATCCAAGGCAAAAATCAATCTCAAAGGAATTGCAGTGAGTATACATACATTATACATACATGATAAGTGAACCAGCATTTGATTTCTAACAAATTAAGAAACAAGATTCACCTTGTTTTACTGGTTGGTCGATATGTATCAGATTGGAAATCCCCTTCTGGAGTTCAATACAGATTTCAACAATCGGGCCGAGTTCTTATGGTCTCATGGCCTGATATCCGATGGTACATACAGTGACTTTACTTTTGTTTGCAACTACTCACAAATCAGAAGACAAGCCCAAACAGGATCACTCACACCGGCTTGCAGCCATGTCTCACACCAAGTTTCATCGGAGATGAGCAGATATGTTGATTCATATGATATCACTCTCGACGTGTGTTTATCGTCTGTTATGATGCAATCTGAGGTTTTGAATCGCGTGGTATGTTGAAACATATACATCCAGTCTTCAAGTTCATTACACAACTTCATCCATTTGTTCCTGTTTTACTGAAGTGACTGTTTCTCTGTATTAGCAAGATAAATCAGGTATAGATGTTTGCCTAGAGGATGAGACAACAGTGTACCTAAACAGAGAAGACGTGAAGCATGCTCTCCATGCTCGTCTTGTGGGAGTCCAGTCCTGGGGCATTTGTAGCGAGTAATGTGATCCATACTGCAAAAACTATCTACTGTGAACAGATTTTACTATTCTGATATACTCCATTTGTTCCAATTTCATCTTCGCACTTTGACTTTGACTTTGAATTCGAACTCAAAGTTGCACGCTAACCAAAGTGAAAGCTAGAAGATGAGATTGAGACCGTGGCAGTACAGCAGTATCTACCTAGAGAAGTCTTGAACATATTTTTTTTCAGACTCTGCTTCGTTCCTCTGTTTCTAATTCATTTTGATTCATTGCAGTGTGCTACATTATGAGATGCAAAATCTAGAAGTACCAACTATTGGAATCTTGGGTTCACTAGTCAAAGCTGGCATTCGCGTATTAGTCTACAGGTGAGTACTAGTACGAACATAAACTGTGTGCCACATAGAATTCCAAACTAGCAAAACCTAAATCTTTACTGTGATTCTGTCTTGCTCAGCACATTTAAGCTATCATAGTCACCATGAGAATTTTCACAAGAATTCGCTTACTAGCATACTATATCTCTATATATCTAGGATATCGGACAACACAGTGCTATCTATCTATCTATCTATCTATCTATCTATCTATCTATCTATAAGTCTTATTAAAAATTCTTGACAGTGGTGATCAAGATTCTGTGCTGCCACTTACCGGAACTCGAATGCTTGTGAATGGACTAGCCAAAGAAATGGGATTGAACACAACATTGCCATATAGTGCTTGGTTTGAGGAAAGACAGGTCAGTCTGCAGTATGTGATTTTTGAATTAACCAATATGTGATCACTACCAGGTGTGATAGTTAATGTTAAATCATAATTGGTTCGACACGACAGGTTGGTGGTTGGACGCAATCATACGGTGACAAGTTGTCATTCGCAACAATAAGAGGAGCTTCACATGAAGCGCCATTTTCTCAACCAGAGAGATCACTTGTTCTGTTCAGGTCTTTTGTTGGAGGGAAACCACTTCCCCCGGCCAACAACGGAGTAATGAAGGCAAGAAATTCATTAGTTAGACTCACCTAGACTTATGAGCAACAAGATAATCTGCACTTCATTGGTTAACCTAGCTAGCTTGTAATTTGCATTCTTCAAGAATCTTATGGCTTCATTATCGCCTACTTCAGCTCAACAGTTGAGAATTGGAAGCGAACTTATTGGACCTCAATTGGCTCAGTTGGTTAAAGAGAGGTGAACTTTCATCTTGGTCACAGGTTCGAATTCCACCGGAGTATAATTTTATGTGATTATGCAATCCTTGGCCAGAGCATACATGTCGCACGTATGCGGTTAACATAGTTCACGTAGTTTCCAGACTATTACATGACCTAATTGACCTAATTGGGTTTACCTATTGCACCCAAGGGGTAGTGGCTGTGGATTCCTAAAAAAGAAAAGGAACTTATTGGGTTTACATATTGCACCCAAGGGGTAGTGGCTGTGGATTACTAAAAAAGAAAAGGAACTTATTATGAAAGATAAAATTACATAAACCGCCCTTTAATTACCCCAAGATAGATTAGTCCATGGATTTGAGCAATTACATAGTCATTAAAAAATTACACTGTCAATTTCAAACAATTACAAATAAACCCAAAGGCATGCACAACAAACTAAAATAAAAATGCAAAATCGATTTTAGGGAACTAGGAAAGTACC